>QYSG01011470.1:0-68513 GCA_003988875.1 Lachnum nothofagi
TTATTATTTATTATTTATTATAAAAACCCTTTATAAGCCCCACGCAGTGGCCCCCGGAGGGCCAGCGGAGCGTCTTTTAATAATAATAATAATATAAATTAAATTAAAAATAATAATAATAAAACCCTATGCTGGGCTTGCCGTTACCCCCGCGTAACGGCACATGTTTTAAATAAATAGCCTTATAAAATATTTCAAATAAATTATTTAGTATAAAACTATATTATTTTTTAAATTTGCAAAGTTTAATAAAAAAATTTGGCTTAAAATTATTAAATATATTATTTATTTTTATATATAAAATATTTATTTAATATTAAATATATTTTTATTTAAAGTTTTTTATAAAAAAAACTATAATATAATTATATTAATAATTTAAATAAAAGTAAACGACCAGACGGCAAGCCCGCTTTAGGAAACCGCAACCCCTGCATTAGGCAAGGCGCGCGCACGGGCCGGCCGCCGCTTTCGCGGGGTATAAGAACATTGCGTCGTCCATTGTTCGATTTTTTTCCTCCTTCTTTCCTTTCCAACAGCGCCAAACGACCCTCCACCCTACTCGACCTTCATGCGCATTCGGCCCTTCTGCCTGGAATCCTGCGGGCGTCTTTCCCACTAGGCTCCCCTAATCGGCCACGCCGCAGCTGAGGAGAGCAAGACCGCGTCCGCAAAGTGCGGGACAGCCTTAGACCAAAATCCGCGATCGCCCCCCCTCCAGCTTCGATGCTGCCGAGCAGCTGTGATACCAATTCCGTCTATAGGTACGCCTTGCATTGGCTAAGTTACGAGCTTAGTAGCGTCCAAACCCTCTTGCAATCTGCCTTGTCGTTATATTATTACCGCCTTTTTCTATAGCGTACTCCGGAGGATAAAACGCTGTAAACACGGCCTCCCCTTATTATAGTATAATGGCCAATTGCAAAAATGCCTTATGATAACGCGGCCTAGCTTTTGCCTAGCTGTACCCCAAATATCACAAATAAATAATATATTAAAAGTTTTTTAGTAAATTTCTCCGTTACTGTAGTATATATCGTATTTATCTTAATTGCATAGCCCTGGGCTAATTCGAGGCGGCAGGATCATACGAGACTTTACTAGGCGCATTCCTTGGAGGATCCGCCAATTGGATTGCGCCAGCTGCGGGATTGGCAGCTGAGACGCCGGACGACGGGAAAGACTTGGAATGTGCCAGTCTGCCTGAAGCCTTCGGACGGGCGGAAAGGGCAATATCCCAAGTCATGCACCCCCTCCTCGTACGACAATCGTCGCTTTTTCCTGCCCAGCTTTTCGCCAATAATCGAAAAATAATACTAAAATCAGCCGATCATAATCCATAGCAAAATAGAATAACGACTACAAATAGAAGGGTTCACCGGCCAACCGTAATTACCACCCAACCGAAAATCTTAATTTTAACTTCAATTAGTAACAATTTTTAATCTATTTTAAATTATTATTAAGTAAGTATATTAAACGATTTCTTAACCTTTCCGCTATTAATTCCGCTATATTAGACGTTTATCCAGCTTAATTTAAAGTTCCTGCGCGCACCTATACTAAAAGGCTTAATAATACCAAATAAACCTTTATTCGATCGAAAGGCAGAAAACACGTTAATGCGCTTTCTAAAAAGCATAAAATTGTATATTTTATTTTTGTAAATCATACGAAATATTATACTTTATTTAAAAAAAAAGCTACCGCCTAAAGGCAGCGCTTTTTGCCGGTAGAGGAAGCGGTTTTGGTCGAATAGATCACCAGGCTTCATATTTAGGGCTTCCCTTTTACGCTTTAATAAATACAAAAGCTAATAAAAGAAATACTTAAAGCAAAAGAAAATATAAAGAATTTAGGTTTTAATTAGGTTACTTGATTCGTTAAAAAGTACTTTGAAATCACGCCTAGAATAGCCAAATCTTTTAATAAAAAGCAAGTTAATACCAAAGAATCTTTTATTATTTATAAATTTTATAAATTATTCTAATTTATATTTTAAAAATACAATATTAAAAAACAAAATATTTATAATATAAATAAAAAAAACATTATACTAAAAATTATTGCTAAATAAAGGATTTTTACTTTTCAATATAAATAATTTAAAAATAAGCCTATAAATTTAATATAAAATAGAAATTATAAATAAGTAATAATAATCAAAACCGTTTTGATTTTTAGCCATTATTTTAAATTAATATTTATATTTAAAAGCAAACTATATTAAAACCAATGGTTTAAGTATCTTCTATTTGAAAAAGAAGTTATTAGTATGTTATCAAATAACTAAATTAATAATAAATTTAAATTAAAGTATTTTATACGAATATTTAAGCCAAAGATTTGAGAATCTATATATAAAGGCTATTGAATGCTTTTTTTCAATGGCTATAGCTTATATATTATTTCCAAAGTAATTAGATTCTATTTTGCGAATAGCATTATCCTTTTTTACTTGCTAGTTTATTTTATCCACCTGCTATAATCTTTAAATATAGGTTTATTTGGCCCCTTATCAATCTATTATAAAAGACTAATTGCTAAGTATACCCATTTTGGCTATATTTATAGCATAAATAAAATCGATTTTTTGGATTTTTATAGAAAAGCTTGAACGTTAGTTTTTAGTAAGCATAATATTAAGAGTATTTAGGCCAAATCTAATATCTGGCTTTATAATCCCCGTCTTATATTCGACCAACTACCTCCGCCAAAAAAGCTACTTCTATTTTACAAAACCCAATCTATTAATGGTTTTTTTTTAAAAATAATTGTAGGCCTCCCAGCTGGCTTTATAACTATTTCTTTAATTTCCCGGCCGTTGACAAAAACCATAGAGCCTACAAAAACGCCTTATAATATTACTGAAATTAATGCCTTAATATAAAAAGCTATTAAAGAAAAATTATATAACATTAAAAAAGTCCTTTTGAAAATAAGCAAAGGTATATTTATTATAATAATTAAAGTTTATATTTAAAGAAATAATACAAAAAATAATATAAAAGCTTTATAAAAGCAAAGCAAAAAAACCAAGAAAAATAATACTAAAATTAATAATGAAAAAACATAAATATTTAATGAAAAAGTTCTTCAAAAACAAGCTTAATAGGGGCATCGGAAATAAAAACAAGAGGTTATTAAATCGTTTATGTGTATTTCTTTTGCGGTATTTACTTTTAAAATAAAGAAACCTAGACCTAATAGGGACCTAAGACCTAGGCATTAAAAGCTAATAATGCCTATAGTAATAATATTTCTAATTAAACTTGGTTTAGGTTTTTTGCCTTTAAAATCTTTAGTTAAATCTTTTGTCTAATTGCTATTAAAATTATTATTTAAATTTTTTTTAAAACAACCGACTTTGCCAGCTAAAACTATAGTACCTATTTTCTTATTTTCTGGACTATTAGCACCGCCAAATCTTTCCTTTAAAAAGGCCACTAGGCCGCGTAGAAGGCCAAAAAAATAAGCTTAAGTATATTCTCAATTAAAGCCTTATTAAAAACTCAAAAAAAAAAGAAATAAGTAACTTATTATTAAAATTTATATAAAAAAAAAAAAAAAAAAAAAATTTAATAGAAACCGCTACCTAAAAGCTTAGGGAAGGAAGGGAAAAAATAATTATGTAATTAAAATATTGCTAAAAGCTTATATTAAAATTATATACTATATTTAGGCAATATTTAAGCTTAAAAAATAGCGTTTTTTATAGTATTTTAACTATAACTTAATTTAATTTTTATTTTTAATTTAATTTATTATTAATTATTTTTATTATTTAAATAAATTTTATTAAAAATATATTTAAATATTCTTTTTTTATTATTGCAATTATTTTTATTTTAAATATTATAATTGAAATTTAATTAAAGTATTAAAAACCGTAATTATTAATTAAAGTATTTTTAAAAATCCTAGCAGCTTACGTAATATTACTACTTTTATAATACTATAGAATATATATGTCAGGCGCAAACACGTGCCTGACGCGGCGTCACATGACTGCGCCGGTCCCCGGCATAGTGCCGGCTAGCCTCCAATACCCCTATTTAAAGGATTTTATACAATTAGATTCTTAATTCTTTAAAAATTAATTATAATATTAAAAATTGTAATTCCCTGTTTATTAATTCTTTATATTTTAATTTTTTTATTTTTTAGGAAAGTAGGCTATTATAATTTTAAATATAATTGATTATATATTAATTATAATAAAAACTTAAAAATTATTATAATAAAAGCAAAACCAAAACCAATAGCAAAAAAGAGCACTTCCTAATTTACTAAAAACACCGGCAGTTTTTTTACTTTTTTGAATAATACCCTAAAATAAAAAATAAACAGCAGAAATGTTTAAAAGCCCCGTTGAAATGCTTTTAATAAAAATAACAAATATAATAATAATAAAAATAAAAACGCCAAAATTAAAAAAAAAATTGAAAAAAAAACTATAAAAGTAAAGGCCTTTAAAAATAAAATTATATTTACTAAAGCTATACAAAAAAAACTAAAAATAATTTAGAAATATATTAGAAAACTTAAGGTTCAAATAGCAAAAAAACAAAAACTAAAGGAAATATAAAAATATATATAAACCGGTAAAAATATTAAAAACAAAGAAAAAATAAAAAAATAAAAAAATAAAAAAAAAAAACTAGTTTTTATATTAATAAAACACTGCCGAGCCAATATCTAAAGTAATTAATATAAAGATATTCTACCGAAAAAAGGCCGGCAAGCCGCTGAATATACTAGAAAACCTTTTAAAATCATAGATTTATTTATATATTATAGCAAAAACATTTAAAAAACTTAATTTTAATTTAATAAAACAAAAAAATGCTTTAAAACCGACTAAGGATATTATTAGCTTATTAATAATTTAAAAATCAATTATTATATATTTTTCTTTAATATAAAACCTTAGTAAATTTAGAATAAATACAAAAGGAAAAATAAGGTCGGAAATACTTTTTAGAAAAAGTTTAAAATTATTTATTTAAATATAATTAGTAATAAAAATAATCAAAGGCTTTTTGCCGCCTTAAAGAAAAAAAAAACTAGGCAAAAACCTATATAATCAATTAATAATTTTATTAATTACTTAAATGGCCTAAATAATAAACTAGGTATTATAAATAATAAATAAAAAAAAATTATTTTTTATATTAAATTAAATAATAATTTTTAGATATAGGTCAACAAATAAACCATATAGTCTTTAATTTAAAAAAAACTTATCTTTTTAATGCATTATTTAAAGAATTTTAATAAAATAAATTATTATATTAAAAAAAAAAATAATAACTATTGTTACCAAAGAAACTTTAAGCTGCTATTGATAAAAAGCCCTAAGCTTTTATTTAATGAAGGCTTATTCCTACTAATAAAAGTCAAAATAAAGTTTAGTAATATTAATCAAATGCCTTTTAGAAAATTATTAAAAACAATTAAATATTATAATTATAGTAAAATAAAATACTTGGCTAATAAATGCTTTAATAATATTAAATATTATAATTATAATAAAAAAAAATATAAATCACTTTAATGCCCTAAATTCCGCCAAAGAAATATTTTTGTTTATTTTTAATTTTAAGTTTATTGCAAAAATAAAATAAAAATTAATAATAATAATAAATTATAATTTTTATTAAAATCAAAAATACTAAAAAAATAATAAAAATAAAATAAATTTTTTTTAATAATAAAATAAAAAATAATATAATTAAATAATTTTTTATTTTTAATTATAATTAAATTCTAAAAAAAAAAGATATAATATTAGTTATTATTAAAAATTACAAAATAATTTTCTATAATATATATAATATAAAAGTTATTATTATTGATTTAAAAAATATTATAAAAAAAAGCCGGTATATTTTTATAATATATAATTTCAATATTTTCGGCATTATTTTAATTTTAGAATATTTTTAGTTATTTAAAATTAATTTTATTATTAGATTTTATTTGGAAATTTAATAATATTCTTTTAATAAAGTACAAATTAATTTTATTATAGTTTATTACTTTAGAAAAACTGCTAAAAAGGAAATTATTTATTATATTATATTAAAAGCAACTATAAAAAAACTTAAAAAAATCCTTATAATATATATTTTCGATTTAATAAAAACAAAGATATTTCCCAAATATTATTTAATAAAATATTATATTAATTTAAAATCTAGTATCATTCCCCTTTAGGGCCTTATTTATTCCTTATTAGAGTTAGAATTAGCTATTCTTCGCAAATACTTTAAAACAAACTAGTAAAAGGACTGGATTCGCAAATCTATTAGTTTTACTAAAGCCCCGATTATATTTATTCTTAAAAAAAATAAAGGCCTAAGGCTTTATGTTGATTATAGGGGTTTTAATGCCGCCACTATTAAAAACAAAACGCTATTACTTTTAATTAGTAAAACTGTGGATTATTTTAAAAGAATTAAAGTTTTTATTAAATTAAATTTAAAAAACGCCTACTATTGCCTTAGGATCAAAAAAAAAAACAAATAAAAGACGGCTTTCCGGACATAATACGGCCACTTTAAATATTGTATTTTATTTTTTGAATTAACTAATGCCCTTGCTATATTCTAGTAATATATTAATTAAACGCTAATAGGCTTAGTTAATATTATATATATAATTTATTTAAACAATATTTTTATTTATTTTAAAAACTTTATAAAATATAAAAAAGCCGTCCTAAAAGTTCTTAAAAAACTTTACTATTATTAATTATATATTAACTTAAAAAAATATAAATTCGAAATAAATATAATAAAATTCCTAAAGTATATTATTAGCCTAGAAAATATTAGTATAAATCCTATAAAAATTAAAGTTATTCGGGATTGGCCAATACTAAGGTTTTTTTAAAATATTTAAATATTTCTAGAATTTATTAATTTTTATTAAAAATTTATTAAAAATTATTTTTAAATAATCTATCCTTTAATGAAATTACTAAAAAATATAAAAAAAAAAAAAAAAATAAAAGATTTTTAATTAAGCTTTATAGTAAAAATAGTTTTTTTTAATTTTAAGAATTATTTTATTATAGTTTTTTTATTATGCTATTTTGATTTTTCTTTGAAAATCAAATTAAAAACAAATATATCCCTATATACAATTAGTAATATTATATTATAGTTTTTTAAAAAAGTTCTAGCCAATGGAAAAACAATAAAAATATAGTATCTAATAGTATTTTACTTAAAAAAACTATTCCCAATTAAGCAAAAATATAAGGTCTATAATAGAAAATTAATAGTAATAATATATAATTTTAAATAATAAAAGTAATATCTTTAAAATGCATTTAATACCATTATAATATATATTAATTATAATAACTTAAAGTACTTTATAACTAAAAAGGTTTTCAATAGCCAATAAATTTATTAAACAAAGAACTTAGTCGAATTTAATTTTATTATTAAGTATAAACTAGGGGTATCAAATCCTATAAATAAACCTTTGCAAAAAACTAATTTTATAAAAACGCAAAAAAACCGAAATATAGGCAAAATACAAATATTTCTAATGTTAAAAAATAAAATAAAATTTATTAATATAATATTAAAACCGTATAATAAAATAATTATATTTAAAAATCAAAATAAAATAAAATATAAATAATTTTATATTAAAAAACCGGAGGTTTATTAATTTAAAAAAAATCATAATAAAGTATTTATATTTAAATTTATTATTAATATTATTAATTACAAATAATATATATTATAAAAAAAAACAATTGCTTTACTATTAACTAAAACGGCAATAAGCTCTTAATTTAAATTATTAATAAATATATTATTAAATTTATAAAAAAATAATCTTTTTATAGTTAAAAAATAATAAACATTAATAAAAAAACGGAGGCATACTAGGTCCAATTAAATAAAAAATAAAAATAAATTATTTTATTATAAAAACGTTATTTATATTTTATAAAAAAAAAATATAAAAAAAAAAATTCTATATATTTATTATAATAATAAATTCACTAATTATTTTATTATTAAAAAAACCTTAAAGTTAATTAAAAAAAAATACTTTTAATAAAACTTTTATAAAAATATAAAAAAATATATTTAAATATATTCTATATATTAATATAAATAAATTAGAAAATATTAATTTTATGGAAAATTGGTGCTATTATTATTAGCGATAATGTCCTAAAGCAAAATTATTATAAATTTTATTATTAATCTATTTTTTTGCAAAAGATATAGCCAAATATATAATGCTATTCTAGTAATTATTAATAGATTTATAAAAATAGCCTAATATATTCCTATAAAAAAAACAATTAATATATTAGAACTAGCAAATATCTTTATAGATTTTATATATAAAAACTTTAATATACCAAAAAAAATTATAAATAATAAAAAATTAGTTTTTATAAATAAATTCTAAAAAACCTTTATCGGCTTTTTTTAAATAAAATGCCGGTTAAATATTACCTATTATTTTTAGACTAACAAATAAACAAAAAAACAAAACCAAATATTTAAATTCTATTTAAAATACTATTGCAATTATAAATAAAACAATTAATACTTAAAATTAGCATTAATAAAATTCATTTATAATAACTTTATTTATTTAACTATAGAATATATTTCTTTTTATTTGTTTTATGGCTTTTATTTAGAGTTAGAAATAAACGTTGGGGATGATGTCCTAAAAGAAAAGATGTTTACCGCAAAGAAGAAAATAAAGGCACTAAACAAAGAACATTAAAAACTGGCGATAATCCTTTGAACTACCAACAAATCTTAAAAAAAATTCTTTAATACTAAATATAAAATAGTTAAGTTTAAAATAAAAAATAAAGTTTTATTATTAATAAAGTATTTTCGATAATTATAGTTAATCAAAAAACTCTTAAATCAATACCTTGGATTTTTTGAAGTTACTAAAATAGTAAATAACTACAAATAAGCCTATTAGTTTAAATTATTGGTTTTTTATTGTATTTATAATGTTTTTTATATATTCCTATTAAAGCCCTAGAATAATAAACCAGAAAATAACATTGAGTTTAAACTAATCCAAATTTAAAAAAACCTTAAATAAAAAATAAAGTTTATTTAAATTTATAAAAATTTAAAAAATAAACGCAAATATCTTATTAAATAAAAGAATTATTTGGCAATTAATAATATATAAAAACCAAAGTTTTATTTATATAATATTGGTAAAGTCCTAGAAAAATATTTGGCGGCGGTACCTACGCCTATAGCCAGCAAAAGGAATAATACACTAAAAGAAAAACAAAAGCAATAAATCCACCAATAATTATAAAAATCAAAAAATAAAAATTATAATTGGATATTTATATTAATTTTAAATTTTAAAACGCCGACTTTATTTTAATATTTTTCCATTAAATAAATGCTTTTTTATCGGCTTGGTTCCTTTTGAATTAGCAGTGACAATTCTTTATTTGTTTTTTTTCTAAATCTATAAAATTTAAGCCTAATAAAATCTTATTTTTATTATTATTAAAACTTAAACTATTTCTTTAAAGGTTATTAATTATATTATTGAAATCCTTTTCTTCTTATAACGGAATTAATCAAAAACAATATAGTAAAATAAAAAAATACTTATATTAATATAAACCCAAATAATTATTTTTATTTGGAAAGTCTTAATTTATTTTAGTTTTATAAAATAGGTTTTTAAAAAAAAATTTTATATTTTTTGCTTTGTAGGTTCGACTAATCTTCGATAGGCCTCTATTTGTTTACCGAAACGCCTGGATTTCTTTTTGATTGTAGCCTAGATTTTCTTTTGGCAACGACGATTACCGGAGTGCTTTTGCAAAAGTATCATTAGCCAATAAAGTAAATGGTTGCAGTGAACTTCCTTGTGAGGAATTTAAAATAAAGTTAATATATGCAATAATGTCTATTATAAAAAATGGCCTTTTACCCAAATATACTTTAACTTCTAAGTAATGTAGCAACTATATTTATTGTTACTATAATAAAAGCAATATATTATATTAAAGTTAATAGCCGTCTACTTGGCGCAATAGAAACAAAACTAGCAGTTAAGGAAATCCTTTGTTAAGCAATTAAAAATATTAAAGGAATTCAGGGCGCCAGAGCCGTTATAGGCCATTTTTAAAAATATAACATAATTTAAAAAAAAAAAAAAAAAAAAAAAAAAATAAAAAAAAAAAAAAAAAAAAAAAATAAGCAATTCTATTAGCTACTAATAATAATATAAATTAAGATTATTTTATAACTTCCAATTAAACACAAAGATATAAAGGTATTTAAGCCTATTGATAATATATCTACAAAGTTATTCTTAGGAATAAAAATCTAAAAAAAAAGATTATATTAAACACAAATATATATTTAATATAACGTTATATAATTGCACTAGTCTCCGGTATAATGCCGGCTAGCCTCCGATACCCTTATTTAAAGGATTTTATATAATTAAATTCTTGATTCTTTAGAGATTAATTATAGTACTAAGAGTTGTGATTCCCTGCTTATTAGTTCCTTACAATATAATAGGCTAACATATAGCTTAAAGTTTTATTTTAATTATTAAAAATATTAAATATATTATTATATAAATTTTTTATGAATTTTTTAAACTTTAATATAAAAACAAGTTTTAAACCTATTTCCTATTATTTAAAATGCATATAATCTATTAAAAAAAACTTATTAAATCTAAAGCCAAAAATTTGAAAATTGCCAGGGAGGCTATTATTAAGCAAATAGGCATTATAGCCATCCGGCAATAATGGCCCTTTTGCAAGCCTAATCTACTATTATATTTGCCCTTTTAAAATATAGTTTTTTAATATTTTTTAACATTTACTCTAATGGTAAACCTTTTTGTACTAAGGTTTAATATTACGGCGGCAATGTACACACTTTATCCTCCCAAAGACCCTTATTTTTTTATTTATTAACCATAAAATTATATTATACTAAACCATATTATCGATTTAATTATAGTATATTTAGCGATTAATAATATTATAAATTATTAATTATATGCCTTTATATAAGCTAATAATAATATAGTAAAAGTTGTAAGAAATTTAAATAAATTTATATATTTTATTAAATTTAAAAAAATAACAAAGATTTCCTTAATTGATTTCTTTGTTGGATTTAATTAAATTTATGGTTAGTTTATATTTATATAAAAAAAAAAAGTCTTTGGTAATAATAAAAACATTAAAATAATATATATTTAATAATATTATAACTTTACTTAAATATAAAAATATCAAAATATTTAAAAAAAATTATTTCGGCAATTAATAATTAAGATAATTAATTTTTATTAAAATTAAAAATAATTAAATTAAATAAAAACATAAAATGATAATATATATTAATTAATTAATTAAAATCGGTAGCTTATAAAACATAAATTAATTAACTAAAAAACTAAAAAATAATAATTAATATATATTTAAAAAAATTAAAAAAAAACTTGAATAAAAGCCCGCCAAAGAAAAAAAAAACTTAGGCCAAATACGGCAAATGTATGTTTATAGAGGATTATGCAAACAAGGCGCTAATTACAAAGAAAATAGCTTTTAAAAAACCTTATAAATATAATAAAATAATTTTAATTATTTCTATAAGTTTTTCTCCTAAGCTTTTTTATTTTATTAAACCCCCAAAAAAGATTATATATATATTTATTTAGTTTTTATATTATTAAAGTCAATAAAGCGCGCCAAGTTTTAGTTTTTTTTATTTGCTGCGTTGTTATTAAGCATAATAAGCTTAAAAGCCTAGAAAGCATAAATATTAAAGAAAAAGAGTATTATTATTATCGGGAAGGTAATTAAAAGCCTTTAGTTTAAATTAAAATTAATAATCTTTGTTAAAAACTACTATTATATTTTTTTTTAAATAGACTTTTATTAAATTAACTAGGCTAATAAAATATTGACCATTATTATTAAAATTATTTATAATTGATTTTTTATTACTTTTTTTATTTTTTATAGAATCGGTATATTAATAAAAATTAAAACAATTAATAAAAAAATAAAATTTTTATTAAAAAAGGCTTAATATATAGAACCAGCGAATTATTTCTATTTACTAATATTTCTAACCTTTAAAAAACCATTTAGCAAAACTTTTATAGAAAGCTTTGTAAATTAAAATATTATAATATAAGAAAAAAATATAAATAGAAATAAAATCGTTTTTACATATTTATTTACAATGGATTTTGGTTTTTCCAATTATATATGTCAAAGCAATGCTATTTTAAAGTATATATTAAATAAGCAAAGCATATTTAAGTTAATAATAACTATTTAAATTGAATTCGGAAAAGTTTAGAAGGTTATAAAGCATATTTAAGAAACCTGTGGTTAATGAAACTATTTATAAAATTCTAAAAAAAAACGTATAAATAATTCTTAATTTTTTTTGCTATTTTTTTATAAAATCTAAAAACGTATTTAATAATGTTCTTAAAATTTCAAATAATTTAAATAAATAATTAATTTATTATTAATTTTTAAAATTAATGATAGTCCAAAAATAGGGTTTCGGTTGGGTGGTGATTACGGTTGGCCGGTGAACCCTTCTAAGCATATTCCAATATAAAAACGCAGAATTGACGGTAACATGGCGTTATAGCTGCAGCGGATCTCTCTGCGCGAGAGGGGTTGCATTAACGCCGAGGCATTTTTTTCACAAAGAGGGCATTAAAAGGAAGGAAGCCTGGCATAGCGGGCGTATACAGTGGGCCACAGCGTATTCCGGTTCTGCGAGGGCAGTGCGAGAAGTCTACATGAACCCTTCGATTTCCCCGTCTCTGTTATTTTTTCACAGTTCAATTGCGCAATCAACAACCAGCCGGAATTTCTCGACTACTCCCAATTATTTCCACGGGCTCAAAATGGCCACTTTTGCTTTTAAACCATAGTATACCTACAAGCCAACTTCTCCGCGCTCCAAGAGCACAGTAACCCGCCGCAAACCTGCCCCGGAACAAATCAGCATCCTCAATAAGCTCCAGCATATCAAGTCGAGCAGTGCATTACTCAGCACGCCACGACCAGCAGCAGCGGCAGCAGCTAATAATAATAAAAACTATAAGCCTAGAATTCAAAATATATAATAAAAATATATTAACTTATAGCAACAATGATTAATTTATGGAAATTTAACCAGGCACCGGCACTATTTATGAACATAGCGACAAAGCAAATAATAACAAAACCAATAATAACCGCGACCGCAACCTTTCCATAATCGAGAAATTACTGTTTACTAAGCTATAAGCGTAAAACATTACAATGGAGGATTAAGGCCCAGATAAAACAAACGAAATTAAAAAAATAGCTACAAATAAAAAAAGTAATTTTATTAACTAAAGCAAATTAATACAAAGCAATAACCTAAGTGGAAATCCAAGTAAACCGCGTTTATTTTATTTTTTATTATAGAAATAAATAACTAATTTTTCTAATATAATATAAATAATTTAATTATTTTTTTAAATAATAGTAATTTAAGTATTTTTGAAGCCAAAGCCAATAATATTAATTTTTGCACCAAAAATATAATAATATTAAATACTAAATTTTTTAATAATTTAGAAATAATTATTAATTTAATAATTTTGGCTTTTTTTTATAGTTCTAATAAATAACATAATATTAATAAATTTCCTAAATTGGCTTTACATTTACGACTTGCAAAATAAAGAACTTCAACGCTAGATTCTTTGCCTTATACTCCTTCTTCGCGCCTCTCGAGTAAGCTATTATATGACAGCATTAGTACGAATTCCAAAACTACAAGCCCTTCTTTGAGCCCGCCTTTACACTATTGTAAAACATTGCCAAAAACCCAACTTAATCAAAAGAATTATCTTTATACCGGTCAAAATATAGCAAACAAACACGAATTAATTAACCATATATTTAACATTTTCTTTATTAATAAAAAGGCAAAGAAATAGCAAAAAATAGAAAAAAAACAAAAGAAAAACAAAAGCAATAATAAAAATAAAAACAAAAAACTATAACAAAAAATAAATATTATAGTATTAATAATAATAACCAAAAAAACTAATAGAAGTTTAAAACCGGCCAATTAATAACAATTGTTTTTTAATCTCAACTTATTTTTAAAATTAAATTATAATAAAATAAAAAGCTAATATAGTTATAATGGCAATAATAAGTTTAATAGCTTTAATTTAGTTAGGAATAATAATAAAAAACTATGTCCTATTAAGTAAAAGCAGCTGTTTTTATTTTATAGTAGTCTAGTATACAAAAAGTATAGGCGCTTTTTTTAGTAGAGCTTTTTCCGCTAATATTGACTTTTTTTTAAGCTCCATTGCTAATATCTTAAGTTACATTTTTCTTTTAATTAAAGATTAAAAATTGCTATAAATTTAAATGCCAAAAGCCGATTGCCTTCACTAGCGCCTTCTATGCCATAAAGTATAAATATAATAATGCCGTATAATAACTCTAGTTTTGGTTGATTATATAAAACTATTTTATTGATGCTAACCAAAATTATATTTTGTCTGTATTTAATATATTATTATTCCTTTATAGTAATTATTCGGAACGGTTATAATAAGTAAAAATTTTTTTTTGCCTAAATTATCCGATTTATTGTAAGTATTGGCTATATAAGAAAAATTAATAATTTTATTATTAAACTAATAAAATAATATTTATATTTTTTAAGTAGCTTTAGCTGGTATGCTTTATTCCGGCTTTTGTTTAGTGGCACGGCTTTATTAATTACCGCAAAGGCAGGCTATAACTATATCGATGTAACATATACCAAATTCTAATATAGCAAAGCCATTAATACTAAAGCTTTTGCATTGCAAAGATACAAACCGTTAAGCAGTAATAATAATAATAGTTTAAGTAACAGCGATTCTAATATTAATAGTAACAATGACGGATATTCGAGCAAAGCCGAGAAGCAAGGCGGTTCAAACGCAAAAATAAATATCCCATGGGACCCTATAGACGAGCAGCGCTTGATAGCATAGAAAAAAGAGGGCAAGCCTTAGAACTGGATCTTTAAAAAGTTTCCAGGCAGGACTTATCCCGCAATACGCACGCGCTGGAGCATGGTCCGTCCCAGGAGCGAGTAAGCTTCCGCCCACAGGTGGACAGAGAGCAGCTCAAGCTCTGTGTGCCTACTTGTCTGCTGGGACGAATATCTAATGAGGACCTCATCCTTCTATCGGCCAGTCCCAACGCGGGAGCACGTACGGTCGAGGGAAGCGGCGTTCAAAGCGAGGCGAATGAGGGGGGGTCAGATGCATGGGTGGAATATTATAGAAGAAAATAGAGAGGTTATCATCGGAAGCAGACATGAGGCGCATCGTATTTATGGGAAACAATTGATGTATTATACAATAAGTCGCGCGTTCATTGACATCCCTGGTGCCCGTTCCTCCTTTCTCAAAGAGGTTATTGCCCCGTCGAACGCCTCGATCATCCCATCGTACATTATACTATGGTCGTGGAACGTGCCTATAAAAATGTTCCCATTCCTAATTAGAAAGAGAACGGATCGGAGCTTGCGAGCCAACGGCTTGAGGTTCTTGAACTCCGGCGCAAACTCCGCGATAACATTTTTAAATCGATTTTTGCCCACGTGGCCCTGCTTTGTATTGGCAATTTCTATATACACCCCAGTATACCAACCTCTTAGTATATTTGTCTTCGGCCTCATCACCTTCTTGGGTTTTTGCCTGCCCGTACCTCCGTAGCCATATCGAATGCACATCCATACAAAGATGCAAAAAAATGACTCGAGGTCGTGCCAATATGTGTGACCTTTGCCTTCAAGAACCTCGATCGCCATGAATTGCATAGTGCCAGTCCGGTGACGAGCCCCGCTCGGCATACCGTCCAGCTCCTTTGCCAAGTCCAAGTCAATTAGTCTTCCTTTCGGGGCATCTTCGGCAGGGAGTTCGGTGATGATGATATAGCCGTATAACTAACTAGTGTTAATTACGTAAATTTTACATAAGGAATTTTTGTTTTTAAAAATCTTACGATATATTATATTATTAAAAGTTTTTTTTTTTTTGTTTTTTTAATTATATTTTTATATATTATTAAATTTAAAAAAAATTAAGTTAAATATAATTTTTATTTATTATTTTAAATATATAAAAAAAAAAAGGACTAAAAGGCCAGTAAATAATTTACTTTATAATAAATTAAAAACTAAAATTCCTAATAAATATATTTTAAAATTTTTTAATATTTATTAAAAATTTATTATTTATAAAAAAAAATAAAAAAAAAATTTTTTAATTTTAAAAAAAATATTTTATTATTTTTGTTTTTTTATTTTAATTTAATTAATTTAATTGGTTTTAAAATATTTTTAGTATTTATTTTTAAAAAAGGCAAGTTTTAAATATATATTTTTTTTGATTTATTTAAAGAAATTAAAAATTAGTTTTATTATATAATTATTATTATTAAAGTTTTTATAAATAATAAAAATAAAGATTTAGTTATTTATAAATTTAATATTAATAAATTATTTTTAATTTAATATAATATAAATTATTTATATAAATTTATATTAATTAATATTATTAAAAAATATTTATAAATTTATAGATTTAAAGGCACAAATAAATTTTAGCGGCTTATTTGGAAAGTAATTATTAGTAATTTATTTGAATATAGTTTTATTATTATATAAATTAAAAACAAAAATAACTAAAATATAATATTGGCCAAACTTTAATAATTTAAATATATCGGCAATAAAAAATAATGCAATATATTAAAAATATATGCTTTATATTAGATTTTTGATTAATTCCGAAGTTTTTTTTTTAAAAAGCCTTTAAATAAGTTTTAGTTAAGTTAAGTTTATATAATGAATTTTAAAGGATTTAGAAATATAAAAATTGTATTAAATATAGAAAATATAGAAAATATTAACTATAAAAATGATTTTTATTTTTATAATAATAATAAACTTAGCAAAAATAAATTTAACGTAAGCCAAAGCAATATTCTATTTTTAGATATATAATTAACTTGATTTTCAAAGATTCAATTGAAATCTTTTTAATTAAAAGCTTTTTAATCAAGGAATATTATTTAAATATATAAATTTTTTATTTTTTAGTAATTTGCCGAAAAAAAGAGTTTAAAGATTATAAAAAACAATAAAAAAATGATTTAGTTTTGGATTTTTGCTATATATTATTGCAAAAAAGAAAAATACAATAATTTTAAAGTATATTACTATAAACTTAAAAATAAAAAAAGTTATTATAAAGTGATTATATTAGAATAAAAAAAATAAACTGAATATATTTTTGCAAATATAAAGAATATTATTATTGATTTTTTTCTATAAAAATAGATTATTTGTTATTTTAAAAACAAAAGCCAAATAATACTAAAAAAAAAAAAATTATAAATAAAATATTTTTTTTAATGATTTTTAATTTTAACTTTAATTTTAATTTTAATTTTATTTCCAATTAATTATTTATAATTATTATATAGTTGCTTTTACAGTATAGCCATAGCCTTCTCCTAATCTTTACTATAAATATCCTTTGCAATATCCGCCTTTATAGTATTTCTAGTATTTTTGTTTATTAAATAATAATAAGATTTTTATATGGTTTGTTTTTCTAGCATTATTTAAACTATTTTTAATTTATATTACAAAAAACAATTTAAATTTATTTAAAAAATATAAAAATTATTTAATAGAAAAAAAACCAATAATTTAGTAATATATAATTTTTAATATAATTATTAATATTATTATTAATATTATTTAAATTAAATTAATATTAGATTTTAAATAATTTTAAAATATTAATATTAATATATTATTTAATATTAGCATTAAATATAAAATTGCTATAATAGTTTTAAATAATATTAAAAGATTTAAAGTTAATTTTAAAACTTACCAAATTAATAATATTTAAAGTAATTTATTTGTTTTATGGAATTTAATATTTTATTTAAAACTTTAGTTTAAATTTATTAATAAATACTGCTGTAAAATAAAAAATAATAATAAATATATTTTAATAAATTATATAAATTATAATTTTTTTTTATTTATATTTTTTTTAATATTTAAATAAAAAAGCTTTTAAAGTTTATATATAGTTTTTTTTGATATTTTTAAATAATTAAAATTTATTATTTTTTTTAATTAATATAATATTTAAATTTAAAAATTATTTATATTTATATTTGGTTTTTTTTAGTAATTTAAATAATTAAAGTTTATTTTTAAAAATATATAATAATAGCAAATTAATAAAATTTATATTATATATAAATTATATTTTTATTTAATTATAATTAATATAAACAATGGAAATATTTGAATTATTTAAAATTAGTATTAATTTACAAAAAGCAATTTATATAAATATTCTAAAATCAAACTTATATATATAATATTGGCAAAACTTATATAATTAATGCGGCTAAATAAGTTTTTTATAATTCTAAGGAAATATCCTTAAAATAATATAATTCTATAATTATTAAAAAATCTAATATAATTTATAATAAAATATTTTAGAATTATTACAAATAACTTTTAAAAAAAAATATTATATTATAATATTAAATTAAAAAAAATTAATTTAAAAAAAATTAATTTGGCATTAAGATTTGCAATAGTTATATATTAAATATTAGGATATTTAGTTTTTTAAGTAATATTAGAATATATATAATTTATTTTTTATTTTTATTATATTAAATTTTTATATAGCTGTTTTTTATTTTATTAAAGAAAGTTTTATAATTTTATTTTATAAAAAACTAAATATTAAACTTTTATTATTATTTTTTTTTTAGTAATAGGGCTTTAGAAGTTTTTTTCTATAAAAATGCTTATAGTTAATTTGTTGTTTTTAATTGATTTTTTTTTTTAGTTTATATATATATAAATTTTTTTTTATTAATTTTTTTTTTATATAATTATATTAGTACATAGAATTATTGGCTTATTTACCATTTAAATGATTTATTTTAGTTTTAAATAAATAATACTATAGTTTTATAGATTTAATGTAAATTAAAAAATATATTTAGTTTATTTAAAAAGCAATAAAGCCACGAATTTATATAGGAGCTATATATCCGGCCGCATAACGCCTTATATTAGCTGTATTTTATTACCTAGCTATTTATATAATATTTGTATAAATTGCCATAGGCTAAAACGCAGGTTTTTTTGCTTTTTTTATTATTACAACTATTTTATTAATAGCCGCGTTTCTTTGTTTACTTTTATTTCTAATAAAATCCATCGCAATATTAATATAAAAATTTAAAAAATAAAAAATAAAATCAAAAATTAAGATTTTTATATTTGCTATATTTGGAATATTTTTAATATATTTTCTTTTATATAAAATTAAATTAAACATTTTCTATTATAGTTTTTTTTTAGATAAATATAGTTTTTAAATAAAATTAACTTTAATATTTTTTATAATATTTTATTAATATTATATATTATATATATTTAAATTTATTAAATTTTAATTTTTGGCTGTTTTTTAATTATTTATATAATAAAATTTTTATTTTTTAATTTTTTTGTTTTTATAATATATTAATATTTGTTAATATAACAAAAAAAATTTAAATTTAAATATATATTTTACAAATAAAATTTTTATAATCTAAGTTAAATACTAAGCAAATTATATATTATCTATTTAAATACTTTATAATATTAATATTTTTTTATTTATATTTTATTTTATTTTTATAATTTAAATAATTAAAATATTATTTTGTTTTTTATTTTATAGTTTATAAAATCTTTGTAAAATAAAGGATTATATTAACTATATAAATCAGTAATTCCAATATATAGCTTTTTGGATTATAATTATTTTTGTAATATTGCCATTAAAATAGCGGCCTATAGCCTTTTAAAAAAATACAATTAAATATTATTTAAATAAAATTAATACTAAAAACTTTAATATTCTATAATTTTAATATAAACTTTTAAGTTTTTTTTTTGGATATAAATATAAAAAATATAAATAAAATAATTTAAATAAATTATAATAAGCAAAAAGATTTTACTATAGTTTATAAGCTAAAGCAAACTATTAAATATTTTTTAAATTAATATATTATTACTACCAAAAATAATATATATAAATTACTAATATATTTAGAAGTTTTATTAAATATTAAATAATATTTCTTTGGATATTAAATTTGGCGTTTTTTTAGTTTATTAATTTATTTAAAAAAAAATATAATTTTTAATAAATTAAAAATAGCAAATAAAATATATAAAAATAGTTTATATTTATAAAAATATAAATTTTAAATAAAATTAAAATAATTAATTATTTAAATATATTATTTTTTTTTGCTAATTTAAAAAATGCTTTTTTAAAAAAGTTATAATAACTAAAATGAATATTTTATTAAAAAATATAATTACCAATAATTATTAATAGTAATATTAATATTATATTATTATAAAATATATAAAATATCGGCTAGTATTTAGAATAATAACTTAGAATAAACCGCCTAATTATTTATAATTGTTAATATTTTATAATAATAATATTACTAAAAAATCAATATTTATAAATATTTAGTTTTTTAAATTTTTTAAATTTTAATTAGTTATTAGTTAATATTATATTTTTTGTATTTAGAATATTAAACTATACTATATTTTTAATAATATACTATTAAATAAAAATTATAGGTTTATAGTAATCATTTAATAGCTTTAATATTAATTAATATTTATGTAATTATAAAATAAAAGTATTTTTTTATTATATTTTATATATATAGTTTACTTTATTAAAGCTTTTATTATTAGTTTATTTTAATATAGGGCTTTTGTAAAAAAAAATATTAATATAATTCTTTAGGATTTTTTAGTAATTAGCAAATTTGATAATTATAGGACATTTATTTTATAATATATATTAATTTATAATAATAAATATTTAATAGTAATAAAGTTTTAATACTAAATAAAAGAAAGTATTTGCCTATAAATAATACATTTTATATATCTATATAATAAAAAAATTTATATTTTAAATATTAATAACTTTAGAATATTTATTTTAAATTATATTAAAAAACTTAAAAAAAAAATAAAAAAAAAATTTATTTTAAATAGTACTAGGAATCATTAAATATTTTTGTTTTTTATATAAAAATCAATATTAATAATAATTTATAAAAATTAAAAAAGTTTAATTATGGCCTATAGTAAATAAAACTAATTTTAATGCTAAAAAAAAAATCGCTTTATAAAACAATTTTTTATTTGTAATATTAGAATATTTTTATATAGTTATTCGGCGGAATTGCCTTAAAAAACTAATATTTATAATATATTATAAAACATTTAAAAATATTTAATTATATTTATATAATATTTATAAAAAAATAAAAAAATAAAAATAAAAAAAAAACTTAGGATTTAAATAAAAATTTATAGTAAATCCTATTTTTAGCCTATAAAACCAAAAACGTTAATAATATTTTTATATTTTTATATTATTATATTAATTTAATAAATTTTTTAAATTAAATATAAAAATTAAAATTAAAAACTAAAAAAAAAACTTTTATTAAAAAATTATTATATAATATAAAAAATTAAATTTTTATTTTATTTTAATAATAATAATAAATTAAAGTTAAAATTAATAACCAATGAAAATAATCGAAAAACTATTAGTAATATAAGCAAATTATAATATAAAAAAAACTAAGTAATAATATATTATATATTTAAAACTTTAAAATTAATCTTTAAAAATAAAATTATTAATTTTTTTGAAATTATTATAATTAAATTTAAAAATTAATATTAAATTTAAAAAATAATTTAATTATAAATAATACAAAAATCAAAAATAACTTAAAAATTATATAAAAAATCTATTAAAAAAAAGGCTATATAATAATATTTATATTTAAAAGCATTAAATAGCAAATATAATATATTTAATATTATTATATTTTAAATTAATTTTAATTTATTAATAATAATATTAAAAATATTTATTAAAATAGATTTAATTTATAAATTTATTTTAATTAATATTACAAAAATTATAAATAATATTAATATTTTTTTAGAAGAATAACGCAATTATAAATAAAAACTTATAAAAAATAAAAATAATTTACTTTAATAAACAAAAATTTTCATATTTAATTCTAATTTATCTATAGTAATTATAATAACTACTTTAAATAAGAATTTACTTTAATAGAAATAAAATTAATAATAATTTTAAATACTAAAAAAAATCTTTAGTAATAATTAAAAGATTAAAAATTAGAAAATAATTAAAAATTTTATTATTAATATAATAAAATATAAAATATATAAATAATAATATAATAGTTTTTAAAATTTACTAGAAAATTACTAGCATTATTTTTAATGTTTTTAAAATATTTAAATAATAATTATATATTTTTAAATTTAATAAATGAATTTTTATAATAATTTAAAAGTATTATTAGAATTATAAATTAAAAAATAAAGTTTAGCTAAGCAAGTTTTTTTTAAAAAACTAAAGTCTTTATATAGGCCAACTAAAATTACTATATTTTATCTAATTAAATTTTGATTTTTTTTTTGTTATATATTTTTGATATATGCGCCTATTATAATATTTGTATTGCTTCCGCTTTTCGCTAATTTATTATAATAATACCAGTGCATTTTTAGCTTTTAATATTATAATATATATAAACAAAAAAAATATATAAATTAAATATATTTATAACTTTAATTAAAAGCTTTTAAATAATATAAAAATTATAATTTTTAAATAATTTATTATTATATAATTAATTATTTAAATTATAGGCTTGTTTTTTTGTTTTATTATATGGGGCCCTAAGCTACCCTACTATACCGGCAACTTTGCTTTATTATATTATAGTTTTTATATTATTTTATAATATAAAAAAATATAATTTTATAGTTTTAAAATAAAATATTTAAATAAAATAAAATAAACTTTAGTTCAGCTTAGTTTATATAATATAATACATTGTTTATATTTATTTTTTTGATTTAATTCATTTGTATTATATAAATAAGAAAAAAAAAGGCCATTTTTAAAAATTTGTTTTTTTTTATATTATTTATTTATTAAATTTAATAATTTAATATTATATAATTATTATTAAATAGTAAATATTATCTTTTTGATTATATTATATAATATATATATATTTGCTTAATTTTTCATTTATTTTAAATTATAAACTTTAGTTTTCATTATTATATATTTTGCTTTATTATATGCTATAATATAATCAATTTATATAATATTTATATCTCAAATATATAATATTCTTATATTAGTTTTTTTTTTAGTATATTAATTTATATATAATATTAATAAAAAACTGCCGGTAGTTTAATCTAAGCGAAGTTTAATTATTCTGCAAATATTTTAGATTATATAATTATGCCGGTCCTAAGCTTTAAACTTTGTAAAACAAATATTCTAAATATAATTATTATAATATAATATAATTAATATTTTTTATAATTTCCAAAAAAAATTTATATTTTAATAAATTATTATAACTTAATTTAATATATAATATATTAAAAAAATAATATAATAAATAGTAAATTTATTATTTTAGTTAAATATATATTTTTTTTAGCAAAAGCAATTTAAATATATATTAAATTATATTTTTTTTTAATTTTTTTAATTTATTATTATTTATTTTGCAAATTTCAAATATTAATATATAAATAATAGAATTATAAATCCTATAAATTTTTTTTTTAAATTTAAATTTTGCGAATTTAAATTTTATAAATTTTAAAAATAAATATAAATATAAATAATAAATTAAATTATTGTTTTTTATAATTTTATATTTATATAATATATATTTTTATATTTGAGAATTTGTTAATATAAGCAAATCCATTTTTTACAATAGCTTTACCAAAACTTTTAATGTTTTTAATATTATATATTAGAAATAAACTTAATATTAGCAATTAACTAGCGAATTTTTTTATAATATATAACTTTGCATTTATTATATATATTTTTTATTAGAATAATATAAATATATTTCTAGCTTAATTAAATTTAAATTAATAATAATATTATAAAAAACAAAGTTATTAAATATATTAAAAGTTTTCTACTTTGCTTTTTAGCGATTCTAATATTTATAAAAAATACTAACAATGATTTTATTTAGGTAATAAACTAGTTTATAGAATTTGAATATATATAAATAAATAAATAAAATATTAATATAAATAATTTAGAAATATATTTAAATTATTAATTAGGAATATATAAAGCTGCCAATAGAAGCTTTTATAAAAAAAAATTTATTATATAAATTAAAAATTTCAAAGAAAAAACTTTGGCATTAAAAGTTATAATTTTATAATTTTGTTTTATTAGTTATTTATATTATTTATAAAAATAAACTTTTATAAATATAAACTTTCTATTAAAAATAATTTTTTAAATTAAAATTAAAATTTTGCTTTTATAATATTACAATATCTTTAATTTAAAAAAGTAATTTAAATATATATTATAAATAATTTATATTATAGTTTATTTTTTATTTGGAATATATATAATTAATATTATATTATTTATGTTTTTTCCAGTAAATAATAGTTTTTAGTTATATTATAATTTTTAATATTATTTTAATAGCTTTTTGTTTATATTAGGTTATTTTTGTATTCGGCCGGTATATAAATTTGTTATTTTAAACTATAAAAAACTATTAGGGTTTATAGAAATTAATTTAGTAGCTTAATTCAAAGAATAAAAATTATATATAAAAGATTATATTATAGTAATAAATTTATATTATAATTGTTATTTTATATTTGCCATATTAACAATAGGCTATATAGCAATTACTAATTTAAAGATTACGTTTTACTTTATTAAAATAAATATTTATTAAAGGTATTAATAGTTTATAATTAGTATTAAACATATAAATAAAAAACTATTTTTATTAGTTAAATATAGAACAAAAATCAAAATATATAGTTACTATATTAATATATAGAATTACTATTTTTTTTTAATTAAATTAATTAATTATTAATTGATTTTTATTATTAAATTAAAATAAATACTATTAATAAATTAAAAGTTTGTTTTTAGTAATAAAGATATTAAAATTAGTAGTTTTTTTTCTGTGAGGTGAATGCAGTAGATAATAGGTCAAATCTAGGTATAGAACTAATTTCTGGCTTTTTCCTTAAAAGGGCTTTGGCCAATTATAACTATTAAAATTTATAATATTTATAATATATAATTTATAATATAATGTATATTTTAATAATAAATAAAACAGAATTATTACATTAAAAACTATTATTATTTTACCTATGACTTTAGGTTTTATATAATAACTATATCTTTTTTTATAGTTTATATTTTTGCAAACAATTATTTTATTAATTATAATTAAAATAAAGCCAAATTATTCTATTATATTAAAATTAATATATTTTAATTAATTTTTTATTTTATTATTTGCAAAAATAAATTTTTCTATAAAATATAATATAACCTAATTTTAAAATATAATAATTAAATTATTTTAATAATATAAATTAATAAAATAAAGCGATAATTAAATTACAATTATAAGGAATTTTCCTACATTAAATTTTATAATTATATATAATATATTATTATAATAAAAGCCTATTGAATTTTAAAGTGGTATTTTTGCGGAATATAAAAAAAACTTATTCTTTTGTTTTCTTTGTTTTCTATAAATAATATAATAAATTTTTTTATTAATAAAAAAAATGCCGCTTTTTGGCCTATTATAAGTAAATATTTATAGTATATTAAAATTTTTTATTTTTATTTTAATGAAATTTGCCCTATTTTTTTTAATGCTAAAAACTATATTTATTATTAAAAGAACAATGTTAAATATTAAAAAATAAGTATAACCTTAATCAATTAAAGTAAACTAACCCCTAAATAAATATTAATCTATTTATATAAATATGTATAAAAGTTTAAAAATATTGCCAATAAATTTAAGAAAATTTAGATTAAAAAACAGGAATAATATATAGTTGATTTTATGTTTTTAGTTTAGGACTTTAATGCTTGAAAATAAATTTATTTAAAAAATTCGGTATTTTAACTTAAGCTTTTCTTTAATATTTGTAATTTAAATAGTTAGAAAAAAATTTGGCATAATGTTTTTTGTATAAATTATATTTAATCTTTATTTAAATATTATTAATTTACTTTAGTTTTATTTGAATTTTTGGATTGTGGCGATTAAGTTTATAGTAGAAAGCAATGTGGCCTTAGCGGAAATTCGGATCCCTGGCGCTAGCGTCTTTAAAGTTTTATAGTTTAGGATATTATATAACTTTACTAAAAAAATTTATAAAATAAAAAAAGCATATAAAAAAATGGTAAATAATAGTAATAAAATATTAAATTAATATTAATCTTTTTATAAAATCGAGTTTTTTTAGTTAGGCATAAAGGGGCAATACCAAAGAATATATGGAAATATTTTATTTAAATTAAA
Organism: Lachnum nothofagi; assembly: GCA_003988875.1. Taxonomy (NCBI): domain Eukaryota; kingdom Fungi; phylum Ascomycota; class Leotiomycetes; order Helotiales; family Lachnaceae; genus Lachnum; species Lachnum nothofagi. Next base: position 26,663 of record QYSG01011470.1, read on the forward strand.
TAATATTAATAATGTTTTTTTTATATTTAAATATTTAATAATTATTATAATTAATAATTTTAATATAATAATTATATTATATATAATAAAAATATTAAATTAAGTATAACTTAGAATTTATAGTAATATAATTAAAATTTATATTAAAAAAAAAAAGCTAGTATATTTTTAGTTTTTAAAAAATCCGCGGATATTTGGCGGTATAGAAATTTATTTTAATTTCCGAAAATTAATATAATTTATTATAATTATTATATATAAAATAAACTTTAATAAAATCTATTAAATCTAATAAAAAAAATATAAAAAAATATATTTTAGTTTTGGGCTTTATAGAGTTTTTTAGGCCTTTGGCGGCATTTAAATAATCTTCTAGGGTTTCGTTTGTAGCTTTTTAGTATTTTAAATTTTTTTTGATTTTTTTTTAATGTTTTTTAGGCATTTTTTTTTTTTTTTTTTCCTTTTGGTTTAAAAAATAATTTATAGTAGAAATTATAATTATAAATAAAGCCTTTAGTATTCTAAAAATTTGGATATTAGGGTAATTAAATATTATAATTTTTTGGCTATTTTTTTTATTTAATTAAATATTTTTATATTGTTATTTATTTGTCCTATTTGTGATCTATAATTTCTTTAATTTTTTGTTTTTGTTTTTTATTTTTATTAATTAGTTTTAAAAGTTTTCCGTTAATATAATAGCGAGGCTTTTTGCCGTTTTAGGGGATATATTCTTTTAATAAAAATATATAGAAAATAAGATAGAATTTAATATAAAAATTAGGCAAATCTAAAGTATAAGCTATAGTTCTAACCTTTTTAGTAATTTTAAAAAATTTAATATATTTTAGGGATAGCTTTTTTGCCTTTAATTAAATATTTTTTATTAATAATATAATTTAAAACTTTATTAGAAAGGTTTTATTTAAATAATATTTATTATAATATTTTTCTTTTATTGTTTTAGTTTACTTCCAAAGAAATTAAAGTTTTTATTGTTTTTTTTGCATTAGTTTTATTTGTTTTTGCGCAGCTAATATTTTTCTTTTAAATTCGTCTTTAAAGCTTTTTGGATTCTAAGGTAATTAAAGCTTATAATAATATATTATATAAAAAAGTAATATTTTTAAAATAGTATAATATATTATATTATATATAAACTTTATATATAGCAATTTAAAGGCTTAATTGTTTTTTTTATTATTATAATAAATGTATAAATAATGTTTAAAGATTTGATTTTGGCGTTTTATTTATTTATTTGTTTAAGAATAAAAGACAATGCTTAGTTTTTGTTTTATATATAAATAAAAACAAAGTATTAACTAGAATTTACTTGTAAATATTATTTTTTTATTAAAAATAATTCCATTAAAAGTCCCAAATAAAAAAAAGATTTTATTTTATAGAAATTATATAAACTTTAGGGAATTAATGGTTTTATAGCAAATAATATATTATATTATATTATTATATTTGTTAATAATCATTAAAATAAAATTAAAGTTTTTATTATTATAAATGTTTTTGCAAAAGAATATTTTTATAATAAAATCTATAATAATTTTATTTTAGGGTTTTATAAATTATAAAAAACTATTAAATAATTTATATAATAAATAATATTTAGCTTTAATTTTTTAATAAATATTATATTTTTTTATATATTGATATATATAGGTATTTTGGTTTTTTTATTAATAATACTGGCGTAAAAGATTTAAAATTTAATTTATATTAAAATGATTTTTTAGGGGATTGTTATAATGGAGTTTTATAATTTGCGTTTGTAATGTAAGGTCTTTTAGTATGTAGATTTTGCCTTGTTGATATAAAAGTATTATATTATTAATATATTAGGTAAAACGTTTATTAAAGGTATTTTTACTTAATTTTTTTTTTTAGTTTAAATATTAAAGTTATTTATAGTTTAAGTTATCTAAATTAAATTAAATAACAATAATATAAAAAAAGTTAAAATAATAGTTCATTAAATTATTATTTTTATTTATAATTTGGGAATAAATTATTTGCAATTAATATTATTTGTATTAAAAGGCAGGTTTTTACTTTTGATTTTTAAAAAATTATATTATATAAATATAACTATAATTTTATTATTAAGTAATTTACTTTAATTTATTTTAAAAATTGGATTATTTTATAGATCTTTTTTTCCATTAGATTTTATTTTAAAGAAAAGGCAATTTCTTATATTGGCATTAAATAGAGCTATTAGTAGTTTTTCTTTAGCTAAAATAGGGTTTTATTTAGAGAATTTTAAGCATTTTTGGACTATAGCAATAAAATTGTTTTTTAGTTTATTTTAGAATTTAAAAAGCTAGGTTTCCTGTGGCTTCCTTAGATTAAGCTTTTTGTAATCAATTTTTTTATTAGGGCCATTTGTAAAATTAGCGTTACCTTTTTAATAACATATTTTAAAATCATATATTATTATTTTATTATTTTTATATAAAACCAAATATATAAATATAACTAATACCACCAAAAAGGCCATTTGGCTCTAGTGTTTACTAAAAGATATTAATTCCAATAAAAATTTAAATTTTGGAATTATAGTAATTTACAAAAATAATTAAAAAGCTATTATATTATTTAAAAATAATATTTTATATAATTAAATAAAATATATAAAAATTTATTAGTATTTTATTTATAAGAAAATTATTAAAAACTATATTAAACTATAGTATATTTCTATAATTAAATAAATTATGGATGGCTTAATTAAACTTTTATATTAAAATAAGTTTAGAGTATTTCGGGCCGTTGTTAAAATTGAATAGTTTTATTTAAAGCTGTATTTTCAATAATTTCTTTTTTGAGCTATTTACCTCAATAAAGAATAAATATTATAATTATAGGAATAGGGTAAAGGATAGGTATTATTGTCTTTTGCTTTTTTTTGCTTGCCCTATAATATGGAAAAAACAATTAATATAATAATACTAGCTGTTTTTGCAAAAACTATAATAAAAACTAAAAGTTTTAAAGTTATAAAAATTATTAAATATATTATTAAAATTTTATAATTTAGAAAATATATTATTAAAATTTTAATAATTAACCTTAAAACTTTAAACTATATAAACCATTTTAGATATAAAGTATATTATATGCCTAAAGCCGACCAACCGGTAGTTTATTTGGTCCATAGAAGCTTTTGGCAAATAGGCCAACCGGCAGTTTATATAGTATATAGGTATAAAGTCCATTGTCCGAAGAAAAAATTAGTAATATTTTATAAATAAAACCATAATTTATTCCGGCCATTAAACTTTAGATTTATTTTAATTCGTTTTGGAATATAATATACCTAAGTTATTTCTTATTTTATTCGAAGAATTATATAACTGTTTACAATAATATTTATTATTTGGCAGCATTTAGTCCTGCCGTTTTTTAATATTTTGTCTTTTTTTTGATACCTTGTTTTTCCTTTATACTAGCCGCTAATTCTTTTCTTTGATTTGCTTTTGTCCCATTAGGTTTTGTATATAGAGGTTTTATTAGAGACATAGTTATTATTGTTTGTTTATTGGAGCATATAAAAGCTATAGAGCTAGGTGGACTTTTAGGAGCCTTAAGTATGTAAAAGCTACTGGTAGCGTTTAGCTTTTGTACTATAGCTTTAGATACCTCCTCTATTTATATGGAAGTATTAGAATAGTAGACAGAGGGTGGCTGGGAGCCCCCGCAGGGGCTCCCAGCCACCCGATTAACGGAGTATAGAATGGGCCTACGGCCCATTCTATACTCCGTAATGCACTCATTACAACAAATTTGCCTATTAATATTATTTTAAATTCTAACGAAATTTTATATTAAAATTATTATATTATATAATTATAATTTATTTTAAAGAAATATAAAACAAAAATTAATAAATTAATAAATTAGTATTAAAATCTATAATTTTAGTTGATGGCCTTTAAAAGTTCTTATGGTAATATCCGAAATATACTTAAATTACAAAAATAATAATATATTCCATTGCTTTAAATTATAGATTATTATTTTATAAAGGCTTTTTGTAAATTTTTATAGTAAATATAATAATAAAGTTAATTTCCGCGGTGTATTTGGTTGAATAAAATAAATATAATAAATTATTTATATTAAAAATATTAGAATTATTGCAAAATCTTTATATTTTGCAAATATATATCAAATGATTTTACAAAAAAAAACATAATAGTTTTAAAAAATAATAATAATAAAAAAATACTATTAAAATATTTTAAGAAATTTTTATTAAATATAATAATTAGTATTATAAATGATAATAATAAAATAATTTTTTTTAAAAAAAATTTAATTAAAAAAAAATTTAATTAAAAAAAAATTAAAAATTATTATAATAGTAATAACATTTTAAAAGCTTTATTATAATTACCATTAAACGAACTTTAGTTTAATAATTAAAAGTATATTATTAAGTTTTATATTTATATATAATTTATTTAAGTTTTTTTTCTTTTAAATTTATTTTTTATTATTATTTGAAAATTTTTACTTTTTACTTATAATTATTTTTTTTTATTAAGATATTTTTACTATAAAATTTAAAGCAATTAAATTATTAAATTATAATAAAATAATTAAATCTAAATTAACTTCGCCGGTTTTGCCATTATTTTCTTTTTATTTGATTTAATTAGGGATATTTGGCGTATTATTGCTTTTTTATCAAATAAAATCTAAGCGGCATAAAGCTATATATATGCTATTTCTAGAGAAAAAAAAATTCAAAAAAGCCGTAGCTATATTTTGTTTATTAAGTCTGGTTTTATTTAAAAATATTAAAAAGCAAATTAAACAAAAATCATTTATAAACTATAAATATATTAATAATATTAATATTTAATATATAAAAATAAAATCAAAAAAATAGCTCCAAAAAACAATAAATATATATTTATTTAAAACAAAACCAAACAAAAACAATCTACTAAAAATTTAAAATTAAAAAAAGTTCAAAAGCTTTTATAATAGTTATTATATTAATTAATAATATGATTTTATTATATTTAATATTATATTTGGTATTATATATAAAAATATAATTAATTAATATTATAAATTTATTTTGCTTTATATATTATATTATTATATATTAATTTTAAATTTAAAATAGTTTAGTTTATATTTGCAAATATATTTTTATTTTTACAATATTAGTAATAAAATAATCAGTAAAAAATAAAATATAAAAATAAAAATAATTATTTTTTATTAAAAAAAGAATTTGTAATATTATAGCATTTTTATAAAAAATAAAAAAAGTTTTAATTAATTTAAATAATTATATAATAGTATTTTATATATTAAATTTTATTTTATTTAATATTAAAAGCAAAACTATATATATTTTAATATTAAGCTAAAAAAAACTTTAAAAAAACTTATATTTATTTATATAATATAAATTTTTAATATTATTTATATTAAAGCAATTGTTAATATTAGCAAAAAAACTATATAACAATAATATAAATTAATATAAGTTTAATAGCTTAACGGATAAAATAATAAAATTTTATAAATCAAAAAAAAAACTTAGGAAATAAATTATTTAATTAATTAACTAAAATTTAATTTTAATATATTTTAAAAAAATTAATTTATTATATTTATAAAAAACCAAAGGCGAATTTTTGGCCGAATAATATTCAAATAAAATATTAGCTATTTTATAAATTAATAAATATTATTATTATTTATTATATTTTATAATTAATAATAATAAAATAATTATTTGTAATTTTTATAATATTATTATTATTTTTTAGTAATAGTATTTATTTATTATAATATTAATTTTATAGTTTTTAATATATTTACAAAATCCCAATAATATAATTTTAATATTATAAATATATTTTAGTAAATTTATTTAAAATAAAATAAATTATAATATAGTTATATTTTAAAAAATGTTTTTTATTTTATAATATAAAACTTTTTTTAAAAAATTAAAATAATTAAATTATGTAATAACCACCGAAATAAAACAATTAACTTTGATTTTTTTTATAATTATAATATAGCTAAATCTATATATAAAGTTTATATTTATAAATAAAAAATAATCATTATTACTATAAATACTATAAAAACCAAAATTAAGTTAAAACCAACTATTTGTTTATTTTATTAAAATAATAAAAATCAAAAAAAAACTATAAGTAATTAGCCATAAAAAGATATTTTATAATAATAAAATTAAAATTAAAAAAAAAAAGTAATTATAATTATAATAACTTTAAATGCTTTAGCATTCTAAAGTATTTATTTATAATATTAGAGTATTTTTTCTATATAGCTATTTGGTGGGATTATTCATTTAAGGGCTGGCCTCCGTAATGCATTACAAAACACTTAAGAACATTAAACTATATTGTAAAAATAATACTAAAAGGCTTTTTTTAATAAAAAAATAAAATAAAAATAAAAAAATAAAAAAAATAAAAAAAACTAAAAATTAAGTATATATAGGCTTATAGGAAATTGTTTAAGAAAAAAAATCCAAAGAAATAAAGTTTTATAATAATAATATTAGTAGAAAATTTTTAAAAAAATATATAAATAAAGCTATATTTAAAACTATAGAAATATAAGTTTGTTTGGGTATTTTGGCCGTAAATCTAATAAATTAAAAAATATTATAATAATAATAATATATAAAACTATATATAAAAATAAATTAATAGCATAAAATAAAATAAAAAATAAACTATAGTTTAAATATTAATTTAAAATTAATTAAAACTATTATTATAACAAATATTTTAAAATACTAATAAATATATTTTCAAATTTATTTATAATAATAAAAATAAAATATTATTTTAAGTAAAAGCTTTTATATAATAAAGAAAATTATTATAAATATAATTTATGTAATGGATTTGGGAATTTTAATTTATTTATAAAAATTAACTTTTATTTACTAACAAATAATCTTAGAAATAATATTTAAAAATAAATTTATTTGTTTAAATGTAATATATAGCTTTAATAATAATTCAAATAGTTTCTAAAGTCTTAAATAAATAAAAAAATATTAATATTAAAAATTTAGTTTATTAATATTATAAATTTAGAAAAAATAATATAAACGGCAATAAGGTTTATAGTATTTTAAAAGTTACTTAAGATTTCTTTAATATTTTGAATAATAATAAAAGTAATAAAAAAATAAAAAAATAATAAATAAAATAAAATTACTTATTTAAAATTTAAAATTTAAGATTTTTAATAAAATTATAAAATTATAAAATTGCCATTAGAAAAAAATATATAAAATTACTTTTATAAATTAATATAATTATATATAAATTACTTTAATATTATTTTAGCTATTATTACTTTATTATTTTAATGGTTTATATAATTTAAATACATTTGAAAACTTAAATAATTTTAATATTAAATAATAACTAAAAAATTTAAAAATTTTTAATAAAAAAAATAACCAAAATTTATATAATTATATAAAGTTTGCGGAAGTTTATGCATTTAATTAGTTTATTTAATATAGAAATACAATAAAAGTCCAAATTAAATACAATAGCAAAAAATACTAACTATATTATTTGCAAATATAAAATCTTTTAATTATATTTGTAAATTATTATAGATATTTGGCAATTTTTAAATTTATAATGTAGAAATATATAAACTTTTAAATATATTTGCTTTTCAAATATTATAATAATATTTTTATTTTTGTTTTATTATATAACTTTTTTATATTTATTATTTATTTTTTATATTATATAATTTTTAATTTTTAAATTGTTATTAAATAAAAAAATATATTATATTATATATTACACCATTAAGTATAAATTAAGTTACTTTATTTTATAAATAGTTTTTAAGGTTATTATTCGGAACTATTAAAATCTATTATATGTAAAAAATTTTATTTTTTGATAATTAATAGATTTTAATTATATTTAAAAAATAAGACTTAGTTAAAAAAACTTATAAATTTATAGTTTTATGTTTTTTTTTTGTTAGTTTTATATATAAATTTGTTTTCTAATTTGTTTTAAATAAATAATATATTTTTTTAATATTGTTTTATTTGAAATATAATATATTATATTATGATAGAATAATCGATATTGGTTTTTGGATTTATAAAATATTTGTTTAGATTATATACTACAAAAAACAGATATTCTATTATATTTAATATATAAAATCAATTAAATATAAGTAAAAATAATTGTTAAAATTTGCAATAAACAAATTAGTAGATTTTTTGGAAAAAACTAAAAGAATTATTTAATAGCTTAGAAATAAATATAAACTTTTTTAAAAAAACTTTAAGTTATTTTTATATAATAGTTATTTAAAAGGCAAAATATTTTATTATACAATATTAATATAATAATTGTTTTTTTTTTAATAAAAAATAATATTAATTTTAAAATAATTTATTAAAATTAGTTTAATTAAACAAAAAACTTATTATACAAAACTTGCTTAAGCAATTCCAAAATATACTAAAAAAAAGAAAATTTTTTAAATATATTAATTAATATTTAAATAAAATAAAAAAAAAGATATATAATATTTTAAATTTTTAATAGATTTTTTTTATAAGTTTAAATATAGTATACTATATAAAATAAAATAAATCTTGGCTATTTATAGAATTTAGTTTAAAGATTTTTTAAATAATTACTAATACAACAAATATATATAAATAATATATTAATAAAGTTTTATTTTATTTAAAAAAACAAAATATTTAATATAAGTAAATTAATTTATATTTAAATTTTTTTTTTTTTTTTTTTAGTTAAAAATTTTTTTTTTATTAGTAATATTAATTTTATTAGTAATATTAATTTTATTAAAATTTAAACGGCTAATAAGTTCCTAAGTAATATATTAATATTATTTATAAAAAGTATTTATTATAAACTATTATAATATATTATAATATTAGTTTTTCCATTAGATTTTTATAGGCCTTACTTTTTATATATATTAATAAAATTAGAAAATTTATAAATATATCTGTTATAATTTATTAAAATATATTATAATATTATATTTTTCGCCAAATATAATAAAAATAAAAAGTTTTTTAAATTAAAATATTATTTTTAAATTAGCAAAAATGCCGATTTAATATAAAATAAATCTATAATAATAAATTTCCAATAAACCGCAGATTTCTTTTTTTTATTAATGTATTTTATTAAAAATTATTTTTTTATTATAATACTAATTTTAAAGCTTTTGACCTAATTTAGGATTATTTTTATTTATAATTCTATTATTATTAATATATTTTATTAAAATTCTTTTTTTTAATATAATATTAACTTTAAGATTTTTAATGCAATTTAGTAGTATTATTATATATTTTTAAAAATAAAATAATAAATATTTAAAAAGCGTTTATAGTTTTGGCGGATATTTGTAAATCTTAAAGATAAAAATAGGATTTGTAATTTATAGCTAATTTTATTAGAAATAAATAATATACTTTAAATAATACTTTTGCTAAAAATATATTTATAAATAATTAGTTGTTTTATTTGAATTTATTTACTAAAAAAGTAAAATAGAATTTATTTTAAATATAATAATTAATATATTATATTATATTTTTTACTAGAAATTATATAAATATTTGTATTTATATAAATGGCTTTGTAGAAAAATTCTTTAAGCAACCGCCAACTATAAAAGTTTTAATAATTATTAATTAAAATATTAAATTTTTAAGTTTAATAAACATTAAAAGCATAATTAATTAAAAAATATGTTTGGCCATTAGGTGCAAAATACAATAAAACTTAGATTTTCCAAATAAAAATTAAACTATAATATATATACTAACCAAAATATTAGATTTGCATTAGTATTTATAAATTTGTTTTTCCGGCTATATTAATAATGCAAATATATAGATAGCAATTGCAAAATTTTATAATAATATAATTATTATTTATATTTTAATTTTATATAATTAATTTATTTAATTATTTAATTTCGAATATAATATAATTATTTTAAAATTATATAAACTATAAGTTTATTATAGTAGATATTTATTTAGCCAAAAAAACATATATTTATTTAAAAAACTAATTAAAAATCATTATAATAAATCTTTGCTTTTTTAATTATATTTAAAATTTTATATTATTATTTGCATAAATAATACTTTAGTTTATAAACCTAGAATTAAATCTTTGATAATATGATTCTAAAGCAAATAAATAAAGTCTATATATAATAGATAATATAAGCAAAGTTATAGCGGCCTTTTAAAAAGCTACTGCGGCTTTTTTAAAATGCATTAATATATTTAGCTATAATCTTTATATATTAAAATATAAACTAATTTTATTTATATTTATAAATATAATATATTTTTTTTTTAATAAATTATAAATATATATATATATAATATATATAATTAACGGCCAAAAGATAAAAGAATTAAATAAAGGCCTTAAGGCAGCTTTTTATAAGGTTTAGAGTTTTTTTTTAAAAGGCATTTTATAAGCCGAAAATGCTTTGTTTAAAAATATATAATATTTTTCTAAAAAATATAGTTATATATAAAAAGGACCAAAAAAAACATTAAAATAATAGAATAAAAATTGCTTTTTGTTTTTTTGACTTTTAGTTGTTTAAAGTAGCTTTATTGCCTATTAAAAAAGCATATACATATAACTATTGGAAAATGTTTTAATAGCCTTAATGTTTTTTTTATAGGCAAATATATATATTAAAATTTATTATTTATTAGTTTAATAAAGCAAAATCTATAGAAAAATCCATTAAAAGCAAATTTGCTAAAAAGACTTTATATTAAATTACCAAATTTTCTAAAAATACTATAAATTCTTTTATAATTTATTTTATTTATTTTCAAAAGTTTTATTTACAACTACCGGCATAGCTAACTTTAAGTACTTTAGGCAATAAACTTTTCAAAAATTTATATATTTTATATTTTTTTTATATTTTTATTTTTTAGAGTGTTTTTTGTTATTTTTATATTTTAAAGTTTTTATTTGAATATTTTAAATTATTTATTTTAATTATTATATTATTTTTATATTACATTTAATAAATAAACTAATATAATAAACTTAAAATTATAATAGTTCCTATTATATTTAAAAAAATAAAATTAATATACCTTAAGAATTCCAAAAATAATAAAATATAATAGTTTTTCTATTTGGTTTTATAAATTATTTGAATTTCTAAAAGATTTTTTTACTAATAATTATAAAATTGCTATTTTTTAATTATTTCTTTGGAATTTTAAAAGCAAGGGTTAATAATATTATATAAACTACTTTCTGGCCCTTTAATTTTAATATTAAATATTAATAATTTTTTAAAATTACTTTAAAGGAAATAGACTAATATCGCTAATTTGCCAATAATAACAAAACTTTGTAAATTATTTTTTTATTTTTTTATCTATGATTTTTTGGCAATAATAATAAAGTTTTTTAAATTTTTTTTTTTTTGTTTATAAAAGCTTAATAGCAATAGTTTTTTGTAAGTTTTTATATATTTTACTTGATTTTAATTCTAATATTTTAGTAGTATAGGTAGTTTTTAGTTTAGTATATATAGGCCCTGGCTTTTTGGACTTAAAAAAACCATTATTATTGCCGATAGTTTTATAAATAAAAATTCGATAATAATAATTTATAGCTTAGTTAACAATTTAATAATTGCTGATTTAAAAATAGAAAAATAATTGTTTATAAAAGCAATTAAAAATACTAAAAGAAATTTCATAAATATTTTTATATTTATATAAACTGTAAATAAAAAGAAAAATATTTTTGTTGTAATAACGGCATATATTTATAAGCCTAGTTACTTTGCGTAATATTAGGAGGCTATTTGCAATGCAAATGCGGATGCCTAATAGTATACTATTAATTAATTAAATTAATTTAGTATAATTAGTTTTTTTAATAATCTATAAATAAAAATTTTCAAAGTTTTTCCTTGTTTTTGCAATATTAGTTTTAATGTTTTTAATAAAATAAAATAAAATTTTTTTAAATTTATTAAAAATAAAAATTAAGGTATTATTAGTTAAACTTTTTGTAGAAAAATTTATTAGTTAATTTTTTCTAGTTATAAAGATTTTTTTTTTTTAGATTTTGAATTAGTTTACTGGCATATAAAACTAATTTAGCTTTGCTACCGCTGTTTATATTATTAATTTAATAAAATATTTAAAGAAAAATTTAAAGAAAAATAATAAATAATTTAAATATTTATTATTTGATTTTTAGTAGTATTTCCTTTAGTAAAAGTTGCCTATAAAAAAAACCAATTTAAATTAAATCTATTTTTTCAATTTGTATTATTTTAAAATATTTTATTTAATATTATATTAATACTTATATTTCGGTTTTTAAATTTGCATTTTTATTTGTGTTTTTTTTTTTTAATTTAGAATTTTTATTATTTTTTTTTTTTTTTAATTTTATTATTTTTTATATATTATTTTTTGTTATATTTGGATTATGATCTATTGTTTTTTTAATATTATATTACCGAATTTTTTTTTTAGTGGCTTTTTTACTTGAAATAGTTTTTTTTTATAGATTTCTTTTTTTACCGGCTTTTTTGGATTTTGTAAAAAAGCTAATATTTGTAAAATATAAAATATTCTAAGTAATAAAAGAATTTTCAGTGTTTAATTATATAACTACGCCGGTTCTAAATAAGGTATAGTAATGTGCAAAGTAGTTTTAGCTAATATTTTACACTAATAAAAACTACTATATTATTATATATTAATAATATATTTTTATTATTTTAATTTTCTAATATAACTTTTGCTATTGCTTTTATAAGCAAATACAATTAATATATAAAATATTTGGTTTATATATTTTTTTATATTTAATCTTTTGGTTTTTTTATATTTATAAAAATGGTTTTATATAAATCATTTATAAATATAGAACTTTATAATCTATAATACATTAATATAGCTGCTTTTCTATAATAATAGCAGCAGATAAATATTCTGCAATAAATAACTATATTATAAGAAATAGCATTAAAAGAATAATAAAACTACACTAAATATATATAATATAGGTCACTTTTGGTTTTTTGATTTTCCATTGATTTTTATTTAATAAAATTAAAAAGTTATTATAATTATAAATATTATTAGATATTTTATTTATATTTTAGCATTTATTATTATATTTTTGTTTTTAATTGTTTTATATATTTAATAATATTAAATTTAACTATTAATTCTTTTGTTTTTATAGTTTATAGAAAACCTTTTATAAATATTAAATATAGTTTTTCTATGGCATAAAAATATTATATAATATATATTATATATTTTTGTTAGGTTTGCATTTGCCTTTAAACCTTATATTTTTGCTAATTTCATTATATAAGTTTTATTTTAGCTTTAAATAAAATTATATAAATAATTAATATTTTATATTAATATTAATACTTTTGCTTTATTTGCCAATTGGCGGAATCGTCGGCTTGTTTTTGCTTTTTTAGCATTTTCTTTTATTGCATTTCCTTTTATTATATTTTTTTTATTGTGTCTTTTTTTGTTATATTTTTTTTTATTGTGTTTTTTTTTCTTCTTTTATTACGCCGGCTATATCCGCCTATGATAATAATAATAACAACAATAATTAGGGTAGTAATAGTAATGGTAATAATAGTAGTAATAATAGTGGTAATAATAGTAGTAATAATAGTGGTAATAATAGTAGTAATAATAATAATAATAAAAAAGTAAAAAATAATAAGAACTTCAGTGGGCTATTAGAAAATGTTTTTTTTGTTTATAATAATAATAATGATATTACTATAGGAAATGTTTTATTAAATAATAATAATTTGTTTATTTTTGTTTTATTTTCGCCTATTGTTATTTGGTCCCTTTTTTTCTTTTTTTAAAGGATTTAAATTCCGCTGGGCTTAGAAAAATATTAAATAAACTTTAATTATAATTAATATTAAATAATTATAGCCGGAAAATAATAGTTTAAAATGCCGGAAAAAACGGAGGAAGGGCATTTAAGGAAAATAATAAAGATTTTATAGGAAAAAATAAAGAAAAAAAATACTATATGCGATTAATGCCGGAGAAATAAAAAAAAATATATAAATTAAATAAAAAAAATAATATTAAAGAATTGGAAAAAAATAAAAAAGCTAAATAGGTATTATATATAATATCGGATATTATATATTTAAGAAAATATAAAAAAAAATAGAAAAAAAGTTTGCTTTTATAATATATATATAGGGCAATTCCGGTATATATTTTTTTCTTTGCTTAAAGGCTAGTTTTAGTTTTAATTTCTATTAAATAATCTATTATTAAAAGCAAAAACAAAGATTAAAGTAAATAACTAAAACTATTTATTTTCCTTTATTTTTCCATTGTTTTTTTTTTCTTTCTTTTATTTAGCTATTAGCGACTATAAATCTTAAGATATTTTTTATATATTTTTTATATTATTATATATTTTTATTTATAATTATAAATTATATAATATTTTTGTTTATTATTTATTTAAATATTAATAAATGTAAGATTTCTAGTAGTGCCTAGGAAAAAAACATAAACTTATAGAAATAAAAATAAATTTTTTTTTTTTTTTAATTTAGTAAATAATTTTAATTAGTTAAAATCTTTAGTTTTGATTTGTTTGCTTTTTATTTATATATTTATATATTAATTTAATACTATTTATTTTAAGTTATTGCTTTTTAATTTAGTAGGTTTTTTTATATTAATTTTTTTTTGATAATTATATTAGAAATAATTTAAATATAAATAATAAAAGTTTTTTAAAATAAATATAAAAATATAGAAATAATAATTATACAAAACTATTTAAATTCCAATAATACTAAAATTTAAATGTTTTTAAAGCCAAAATATAAACTACAAAATATATTTTACTTAAATAAAAAAAATTTAATATAACATAGACTTTTTTTTTAATTTTTTAATTTTTTAATTTTTATAAATATAATATATATATTTTTTTTTAATTTTTTTAATTTTTTTTAATTTTTATTTAATATTCCTATTTTGCATTTATATATAATTTTTATATTTGCTTCTTTTCCTAAATTACTATTTTACTTTTCTTTATTTTACTTTTTAATTTGGCTATTATACTTTAATTTTCTTATTTTATTTTTTTCTTTATTGTTTATTATTTTTCCGTTTTACTTTAATTGGCGCTATAAATATAATAAATTAAGAAAAAAAAAAATAGGAATTAAAAAGCGGGTTTTGTTGGTTTGAGGTTTAGTAGAATAAATAAGCAATTGTTTAGCTAATTATTTTTTAATTTTTAATTTATTTTTAATATTAAAGTTTTTGGAGTTTTGCTAATAATATAAATTAAAAATAAATATTTAAGAAAATTTTATTTATAATATTAATTAAAAAATATTAATTTAAAATTAATATATATTATATTATTAAAATATTTAAAATTTATAGAAATATACTTAAACTTTTTTTTATTTTAATATTATAATTCCACTAGGGTTTTTTATAAAAAAATATAAAAGGATTTAAATATTTAATATATAACTCCGCTAAAGGAAATATCGGCGCTAATACTTTTATTATATTATTTTTAATTAATAAATATTTCTTTTGCTACAGCTAAAAACTATAATTCAAAGTTAAATTAAAATTATTTTAATATTAAATTTTTTTTTAATTTACAAATAAAAACTTTTAAAAATTTTATATAAATAAATTTAATATTAAATTTATTATTTAAAGAATTTCTAATTTATTTTTTTAATATAAAATTTATAAAAAAATAAACAAAAAAAAAATTTAACTATTTTTGTTTATTTTGCTTAATATAATTATTAGCTATAACAAAAGAAATAATATATTATTTTAGTAGTATTAATAATATTTATATTAATTATAAAAATTTTTAGGAATAAAATTACTAAATTAAAAATAAAATTTTATTATTATAAGCGAATATTATATGAAATTAAAAGTAGAATTTTATAATTTATAAAATTTATAAAATATATTTTATTTAATTTTAATATATATATATTAATTGGATTTTGTAAAATTTTAGCATAAAAACCAAAATTATTATATTAATTATTATACTTAAAATTATATAATAATTATTGGCTTTTAATAATAATAAAAATTAAACTAAATATATATTATTATCAAATATAACATTTTCTAATAATATTAAATTTGTAAATATTAGATTTAGGATTATAATAAAATAAATTATTAAAACTATAGGATTTAATATAGTAAGATATTAGGATTAAAATTATTGCTTAATAATACAAAAAGATAATTTTAGTTTATTAATATTATTATAAAGATTTTTTATTGGTTTTTATAAAATATTTAGGTTTTTTAATTTATTTTTATATTTATTTTTAAATTTAACAAATATTTAAATTATATTTTTAATAGTTTTTAAATATAGGAAAACTAAACTATAATATAAATATAAATGCAAATTAAGTAATATTTATATTTTAGGAAATACTAGCTGTTTTTTTTTCTTTCTAAAATTTAATAAAATAAAAATAATTTTTTTAAAATAATTTTTTTAAAATAATTTTTTTAAAATAATTTTTTTAAAATTTTTTTTTTTAAAATAAAAATAGCTTTTTATAGTTTTATTAAATGATTTTTATTTTAAAGTTTAATTTAAAAAAAATTATTAATAATTTTTTTTTTTTAATATTTAATAAAATAAAATATAGTATTTTTTATTTTAAAAAAATATATATAAAAAATAATTAATTGTTTTATATTTGCAAATATAACTTTTAGAGAATTATTATTATTAGGAAATAATAAAATAAATAAAATATTATTTTTTGTTTTTTTTTTTATTAAAACATTATTTTTAATTATTTTATTTAAAATCTAATAAAATAAAAACGGAAGTTTTGCTTTTTATTTTTTTTATTAAACTAAAAACTATAAAAGCTAAAGCTAGGGCTATATTAAAATTAAAAATAAAAACTAAAGCTAAAAATATATTAAAATTAAAAAATTATAGGAATTAAAGCTAAAAAGTAAAGTTTTAATAAAATAAAATCAAAGGTATATAATTGTTTTTTTTTTTTATATAATAGGATACATTTTTTATTTTTTGCTATATTTATATGCTTTTTTATTGGCTTTATATAAATACCCCTTTTATATTAAAGATTTTTTTATTTTTTTAAATAAATTATAATTATATAAAATATAAATTAAAGGCAAAAAATAATTTAAATAATTACAAAAATTAAATCTAAATATATTAAAAAACATAAAATAATAAAATATAAAAAAAACCAATTTAAAAAATCCTTAAAAAAAGCATAAATTTATTAAAAAATAGTGGCAAAGGTTTTTTTGGCTAAATTAACCATAGGATAATAGACTTTAATATTTTTTTTTTTTGTTTTTTGCTTTTTTAAAACTTTTGCCAAAAAATAACTTTTTTTTTTTATAAATATATAATATATTTTTTTTATATTTTTTTAAATTTTTTACTATTTAATATTTTTTTTTTAATTTTATATATTTTTTATAATTTTTTTTATTATTAATTCGCTTTTTTTCTTTATAATTCTTTTTATTTTTTTTATTTTTTTATTTTTTTTATATTTTATTTAATTAATTTTTTTTTTGCCTAATTCTATCATTTTTTTTTTCCATTAAATTTGATAAATGCTTTCAGTACCGCAAATATAGGTATTATAGTAAAAGCAATAGCCGGCATAACCTTTTTTTTTATATTTATTTTTATATAACTATTTTTTTTCTAATTTAATATATTTTTTTATTTTTATATTTTTTTTATATTAGTAATATAATTAATATCTATAGTTTTGGTGGAAGGCGCGGAAGCCTATGTAGGAATAGTAAGGACGGCAGGAACGGCAGGGGCAGCTAGAGCTATAGGGACTAGGACAGCGGGCATAGAATAGTAATTCCGTTAATTGGCGGCGAAAGCATTATTATTACTGGTATTAATATAAAATATTAATTGTTTATAATTTTTTATTTATTATAAAATAAAACTTATAAAATAAAAATAAAAATAATGCAAATTTAAATTATAGAAAATCCGGCCGAAATCTATAAATTATATTATTAGGCGTTTTTATGCTAAAAAAAAACTATAGTTATTATTTTATATAAAAAATAAATTAAATTAATTAATAAATGCCAAAATATAAATAAAATATTTAATAATATTTATAATTGCATATAAAGGCTTTTATAATAAAGGAAAATATAACAAAAAGCTAAAATTTCGGGGATTTATTATAATATATAAATTTATTATTAACTATTATATATTATATTTATTATTATTAGATTTGATTAATAGATTATATAATAAATTATTATTATTATTTGTTTTTTTTATATTATATTTAACAAAATATATATATAACCAAATTTACTTAAAAACTATAAATTAATTATTTAAAAACATAATTATATATACTAAAATAAAAATAAATATTTTAAAATAATGCAATTTATAAAAAACTTCTTTAAAGTACTAACGAAAAATAATTATTATAATTTAAAACATTAAAAATATTTTCTAAATATCCAAAATTATTAAAATTATAAATTTTATATTAATAATAAAAAGCTATAATAATGTGCAGCCCGACATAAACCTCTATAATACAATAAACAACCAAGCGACTTACTTTTAGTAGTATAAATAGCTTTTACTACTATAAATATATAATAAAAAAAAATAATTTTTTAATTAGGCAAAGCGCACAAAACCAATATATTCAATAACTTTAATAATTTTTATATTTACTTTTGCAATATTATTTTTTAATATATGCATATATATAAAAAAAATATAATATATATTTTAATAATATAAATTTTTTTTCTTTTAAATATAATATTAAAATACAATTAATTTTTAAAGTATTACTATATAGGAATATAAGGTCAATCGAAAAAAAACTAAAATAGTAATAATACCTATTAAAATTTAATAAAAAAACAAATTTTATATATAGTTATATAGGATTTTAAAGGTATTATATTATAAATTCATTTGTTTTTAAATTTTAGAATATTAATATTAAAAACTAATATTTCTAATATATATATTTTAACTATTAATATTATTAAATTTTGTTTTTCCAAAATATTAAATTTTAATATTAATATTTTATATTAATTAAATAAATTATATATTAGTAATAATAGTTTATTTGCTTTTATATAAATAATTTCTTTTTTTTTAATTTTGGTTTTTTTTTTGGTTTTGCTAATATTTCCAATTATTATAATAACTTTTATTATTTTTATAATTTTGATTTTAAGCTATATTATATTATATATTTTATTTTTTATAATAATTATTTTTTTTATTTAACTATTGTTGATTTATTATATTTTTATATTAGCTAAGCTTTTAAGCGAGTTATAACTTTGCAATATTAAGCTTTAATTAGATTAAGCTATTTTGATTTATTATAAGCTTTAAATAAATTAAGCCTATTTTTACAATATTAAGCTTTAAGCAAATTAAGTTTATTTTATGATATTAAGCTTTAAATAAATTAAGCTTATTTTTACGATATTAAGTTTTAAGCAAATTAAACTATTTCGATCTATTATAAGCTTTAAATAAATTAAGTTTATTTTATGATATTAAGCTTCAAATAAGTTAAGCTTATTTTACGACCTAAGCCTTAAGTAAATTGAGCTTATTTTATAATTTAAGCTTTAAGCAAGTTAAGTTATTTCGATTTATTATAAATTTTAAATAAATTAAGCTTATTTTACGACTTAAGCTTCAAATAAATTAAATTTATTTTATAATATTAAGCTTTAAATAAGTTAAGTTTATTTTATAATACTAAGCCTTAAATAAATTAAGCTTATTTTACAATACCAAACTTTAAATAAGTTAAGCTTATTTTATAATATTAAACTTTAAATAAATTAAGCTATTTTAATTTATTATAAGTATTAGCGGAGGCTAAAACAGAGGATAAAGGCCAAAGTTAAATATTTTTTTTACTATTAGGCATTTGGGTTTTTTTGGTACTATTAAATTTAAATATTTGTTAATATTATGGATTTTACGGCATTAAGCTTTAGAAAAGCTAAGCTATATTAAGAAAAAATATAATAAAATAAAAAAAAACCTAAACTAAATTATTATTGTTTTATTATTTTTTCCAATTACTATTAATACTTTATTATAAATTAATATTTTTTATTTTTTATTATTTAAAATATTAATTATAATATATTACTTTTATTATTTTATTATTTTATTATTTTATTATACTATATAATTATATTTATTTAATTTTAAATTATTATTCTATAAGTATTTATATTAATTTCAAAAAACAAAAAAACTTAATTTATTTTAATTTTCTAATAATCTAAAATATTTATATATTAAAGTTTTTTATGTTTTTAATTTAAATATTTTTAATAATATAATAATATAAATTATATTATCTTTAGCAAATGCTTTTTTTATTTAATATTAGAATTTTATCATTATTAAATATTTATTATTAAAAGCTAGTATTACTGTAAAATAAATATTTTTTAATTATTATATTTGTTAGTTTGCCGAAAGATTTTTTGGATGTATATTAATTTTTTTTATATTTAGTTTTAAATATGATTTTGCTAATATAACTTTGCTAATATAACTTTACCAATATCTTTCTTTAGTTGGTGTACTAGTTTTTATTTAATGGTAGTCTTTATTATTATTATATTATACCTAAAAAACGGCCGATTTAATAATATTTATATTTAAAACTTAAAAAGTTTTATATTTAAAATTAAAATTTTGTTTTTTTAATTAAGATTACAAAATAGAAATTAGCTTAATTAATTATAATTTAGCTAATTGTTGATTGGCAATATCCGAATTATGTATTTTAATATTTTTAGGTTTGGCATATTATTAAAATACTAAAAAAAACCTTTAATTATTTTTTCAAATATTTCTTTATAAAAAAAAAAGATTTAAAAAAAATAATAAATTATTTTTTTAAATATTTCTTTGTAAAAGAAAAAAAAACGATATATTTGCTGTACCGGCTTTAATTTTTTTTTTATAAGTAATTATTAAAGTTATAAAATAATAATATTTTTTAGTATTTCTTTATAAGAAAACAAAGGATATATTTAATAAAACATTGATTTTTAGTAAATGCTTTTATTAAATTGGCCTTATAGCCTTTAATTATTTCCAATAATTTTAAATTTAATTATTTAATAATTTTTTATAAGCAAATAATAAACTTTTATAATTTGCTTTTATTTTCTTTTAAAGGTCAATTAATCTAAAAAAAAAATTATTACTTAACTTTGGTTTATTTTCCTATAGCTAATAATTTAATTAATTGTCGGCAAGCTACTTTCCTTAGAATAAATGCTTTTATATTTAAATAAATTAAATAAACAATCGATTAGTTTTAAATTTAATTAAAGGTTTAATAATTTTAATATTGCTGGTAATGGCAATGTATTTGGGCCTATTATAAACTTATTTTATAAAAAGTTAGTTTGCCTTTAAAAAGGCTTTAATAAAGCTTTATATTATAGCTATTTATGCTTTAAATTAGGTTATTAAAGCATTAAGTAATTTACTAATTACTTTTAAAATTTATATAATATTAATTTTTTTAATTTAATAAAAATTTAAAAAAAAGGTTAATGCTAAATTAAAATAAATTAATATTTATTTAAAATTAAGGTTAAAAGTTTATATATTAAAATACGCTAAAATATAAATTTAAGACTATTAAAGGTTTATATAAAATAATATAGATAAAGGCGGAATTTAAATTTAAGCTTTATTACCTATATTTGAATATAAATTGCCAGAATATGGACTGCCGGAAGAAAATAATAATAAAAAGTTTTCCTATAAAAAACTAGCTAAATAAAATAAAATAAAATAAAATATTAAAAATTAAAAATTAAACTTATATATTTATTAATTGGATATTATAGAATTTATGGTTTTTTGTAATAATCCCTTTTAAGGGAAATGTTTAAGCAATGATTTAAATTATTATTATTATTTTCTTTACTTATGAAATTATTTGCATATAATTTAAATACTAAATTTAAATAAAAAAAATATTTTTTTGGAATTAAGTATATATAATAAAAATAAATAAACGATTTTTTTATATATTTTAAAATAAATAATTTTTTTTAATATTATTATTTTATTTTTATAATTTATTACTTTGGCTTTTTTGCTTTTATTCATTATTATTAATATAGGCAACTAATTTTAAAACCAATCGGGCTATTAATATTAAATTTTTAAAAACCTAGGTTTATCTATTAAAATTATAATATTAATAGGTTTTTAATTTATAATTTTTAAAATATATTTTTTGTATTATAAATAATTTATTTTTTGCATTTTATTAAATTGCTAATTAAATAAAAAAAAATTTTGTTTTTTAGTGTTAGAATAGTAGATAGAGGGTGGCTGGGAGCCCCCGCAGGGGCTCCCAGCCACCCGATTAAGCAGAGTATAGAATGGGCCATAGGCCCATTCTATACTTTATAATATATTCATTATAATAGATTATAAGTTCTCTTTTCCGCCAAAGGCTTTAGTTGTTTTATTTTTATTTTGTTATTTTACTTACGTACGGCCCGTACAATTCGATACTTTGATGTATTAAATGTACTATATTACTACTTATATGGCCTTAACCTAGCTTTATGCGTTTTGAATTATTTAAAAACATTAAAACTAACTAAGTCCTCTATTTCTAACTTTATGAAGTATCTTTGACTGTAGTTACTTTTCTTTTTAGGTTTTTATAGTCTAAAGTACCCGTTGCCGTATTAATATTATATATAGCTAATATAATAAATTTATTTTTAATAAAATTTTAATTATTAAATTTAAATTATTTATAGAATTTTTATAAAAAGTATAGTCCCAAATCTATATTTAGGCCCGATTAAATAGTATTTTTTACTGTTATTTTACTTTATTTTAATTAAAGGAATATATAATAGATTATTTTAATCTAATATTTTAGAAATGGATAGATTGCCGGTTAGGGTATAGCATATAAAGCTTTAGGTTCAAAATAATGCCTTATTTGTTTGTATTTGAAAAGTTCCAAAAGTTTAGGTTATAATAGTATAATAGTTGCGGTTCTAGGTAATTGGGAATAATATTACGGTTTTTTCAGCGGCTGAAAAGTCTATTTTAATTATTATAAATCTATTATCTCGGCTAGTAGCCCATATATATACTTATTTTACTTTAGAATCGCTTATTTTTATCAAATTCTTTATTTCCGAACCGTATACGCCCTTTTAAGTCCTATCGAAGTCTTAAACAATATTTTAAACTATAAATAATAATCTGCCAATTCCGAATAACACCAATAAAAATGTAGAAATAAGCGTCGAAAATACTGGTGGTGGTGGTGGTATTCATACTCCGATCCAGGCCTCAAAGGCCTATGCGGGTGTTCTATATATATTACAAGCCCCCCTATAACACTACTATTTATACGCCCAAACGCCTGCGAGTTCCATTCTTTATTACTTCCATCCCAGGCCTATTGCCGCTCCCCCAAATCCCTTTACACAAGCCTCCCCCGGGGAGTGATCTCACCCGAAGGGCATGGCAGACTATGTTTTGTCCATTATTACCTGGCAGCAGAAACCATCTAAGTTAGTATATTACTATTTTCCTTAGATGCTCCTAATCCAATACTTTAAGAAAAATATTCTGCTATATCCCGATTTTTTTTTCAAAGGCCGGAAAATAGAGTTTTGTGCTTTATCTTATATAATAAAAGAAAAATCAAAAAATCCTGCCTTTTTTGTTTTTTGCTATTTAATTAAAATCGCTAAAATAAATATTTATTATATTAATTAAAATAAATTATTTGAATTTAATTAAATAAATTATAAATATTATATTCATTTGTATATTTTGCTATTTATACCCTTTAATATAAAACTTTTAATTAAATTTATTTGTATATTTACTATAAAAAACCTTAAGTTTTATATTATTAATTTTTATTATTGGTTTTTTTTAATTTCTTCCAAATAGGTTAATATTACTATATCAAATATAATCATATTATAAAAATAGTAATTGCTAATATATAAATTAATTTATTTAAAATTTCTATTAGGCTAATAATATTAATTTTTATTTAAACTTTAAATTTTTATTTAAAGTTAATAAAAGCAAAACAAATAAATAAAACATAATAGGCATTTTAAAAATTATAAATATTAAAATTATATATATATTTATTATAAAAAAAAAATTAATTTTTTTTAGAGTTTTTTGCATTTATATAAATTCTATTAAAAGCCAATTTTACCAATATATATTTAAAAAATAATAAATATTTATTATTTAAAATATTTTTTATATTTAAAATAAATCCTAAGAATAAAAAGTTCCTAGATGCAATAAAATATTTTGTTATATAGGCCGTTCTTTTATTGGTTTGTTTATTTTCGGTTAATCTATTAATTAATTTAATTTTTAATTGGGGTTAATTGCATTATAAGAAATTGGCAAAACAGGGCTATTAGGCTTTTAAGACCGTTTAATCTTTATTTCGTTGTTTGCTTAACTATATTATTTATAATTTTATTGTTTAATATATTAATATATATTAAAATCTAATATATTTTAATTAAAAAAAAAAGGCGGCTAGTAATTTATAAATATAAATTTAGATTTATTAAATATTTTTTGTTTTTAGATTTATTATTAATTTTATTATATTTTAATTATTTATAAAAATATAAGTTTTTTTTAATTAAAGTTTTTTATAATAGGCCGTAGGCCTTTTTCATATAAATAATATTAATATTTATAATTTTTATATAAATATTTCATATTTTTTTTATTTTCTAAAAATATATTATAAAATTTATGTAATCATTTATTCTTAATTTATTGGTATATATATATATATTAGTCCTATTAAAAAATTTATTATAAATTAAAATAGCCTTTTTGGCGATATTTGTAATATTAATAATAATAGCTAATGTTTTAGTTTAAAAAAATATAATAAATTTTTTTTTAATTTTTATATTTGTAAATTTAGTTTTAAAAATTATTTTAAAAAGTTTTTTATATTATATAAAAGCATTTAATTTAAATTTATTATTTATAAAAAAAATATTTTTAATGATTGTTTAATTTTGTAAAATAAAATTTATTTGAATTAATATTTTTTATATTTTTTATATAAATTTAAATGGAATTGGAATTAGTATTAGTTTAATATTTAAAGTAGTAATAGAAGTTTTTGCAAAGGCTTCTAATATTGTTTTTTTTACTTTTCTTTAGATGTTTATAAGTTTGTTTATAAAAAACTCCAATATCTACAGTAAATATTATATTAATAAATAAAATAATAGTTTAAATAAAATTATAATTTAGTATATTTATTTGGCATTTAAAATATCTACTTCCCATATGCTTTTCCCCAGCTTATAAAAAGCCAATGTATTTTTAGTAATTACCTTAATTTTTTCTTTAATATAAATTTGGAAATTCAAACAATTATTAATTATAATTCTTAAAAGTTTATATAATTTTACTGAATTAAAAGAAATATTAAAAATAGCTTAGTTTATTATTAATAAAAGCAAATTCTTTTTTTTCTTATTATTTTACATTTTTAAAAACTAAAAATATATAAAATAAAATTTATTTAATATAAATTTTAATTTATATATTTTTATTTATATATTACTTTATATTAAAGCTTTTTTAAAAATAATAATTATAATTTTTAGATTTAATATAATAACTAATATATTTAAATTATTGATTTATTTTAATTTAATAAATTTATTATTATTTTAATTAGTTTTTATTTCTAATAAATCCATATTATAAAATAAATAGAAAATAGGGCTGACTAGGGATTTTTGCAAAATACTAATATAAACTAAAAGTTTTCTTATAATATATTTAAATAGTTTTAGTAATATTTGCCTATTAAATAAAAAGCTTATTATTTAATTTGCCTATTTGCCCCTTAATTTCTTTAGTTTAAAATTATAAATAAATTAGAAATAAAATATATTATTATATATTCCTAAGATATCCAAGAAGAAAAATGCTATATATAACTTTTTTGCCTATGCTTTTTAAATTTTTATTATAAAAATATAAAATATAATTTTGCATTTAATTTTATTGCGGCTACTTAAATAATATATTAGCAGAAATTAGTATATTTTTATTATAAAGTTAATTTTAGCTATAAATATAGTTTTAAAGATTTTTCCTAAAATATTTAATAAAGCTATTAGTTAATATAATATAAATAATAAATAATTTTCTTTGTTTAGTTTAGGTAATATTATTATTATTAATTTTTTGAAGTATTAAAAGTAATATTTAATATTTAAATAAGTATTATACAAAAAATATAAAATTAGTATTATTATAAATAAAATAAGTTTTAGGATTTTATTTGGAATTTTATTTAATTTAAAAGTTTTTTTATTTTTTAAATTTATTATAATTTTAATAATTTTAAATTTTTGGATTTTTAAGCATTTGAAAACAAGTAAATATTAATATTTTTTTTAATAAAAGTTTTTAATATTTTTTAGATTTGTATTTATTAGTAGAAAATAAAAATAAGCATTTAAGGCCGCTGTTTTTTCCTCCAAGTCAATGGCCAAATGTCCATTATATTAAATACTTAAAATATAAATCTTTTTATATTAGTTTTATTTTTGTATAAAATTTATTATTTTTTATATTTTATTAAAATTGCTTTTAATGCCGTTTAATTAATCCTGCCATTGTTTTTGCCTATAATTTTTAATAATTTTTTTAAATTTTAATTTAAATTTTTTATATTATTAATTAGTAATTTTAATATAAAAGTATATTATTTTTTTTTTGGCCCAGTAAATATTTTACTAAAAAGCTTTTATTTTTATAATAAAAACAAAAATAAATCTAGAGGTAATATAAGCCATTGGAATAAACTTGTTAATAGCCGTTTTAATTGTTTAAATAAAAATTATAATTATTTTATTTAAAAAAAAAAAAATAATCTATATAAAATTAGTATATTCCAGCGTTTTTATTTTTTATTTAAAATAATTAATTTTTTTTTGTAAATCGCGGATTTTATTTTATAATATATTTATTAAAAATTTATAGTTTATTTTAATTTAAGTTTTTTTTTCCTAATTTTCGTCCTAATTATTTTTTTTGTAGGCGGCCGGAAGGAGAAATAAAGTTATTATTAAATAATAATTTAATTATTTGTTTTTCAAACGGTTTATTATACAAGATATTAGTTTGTTTTTAAAATCTTTATTAGTTTATATTAAATTTATAATAGTATTTTATTGGCATTGGTTTCTTTGCCTTGTTTTAATGCCCAATAATAGTAATTATTTTAGTTTATAGTAATTTATAATATTTATAATATATATTTCTTTGGCATTTTGTTGCATAGTTATGTTCTAATAAAAATAATAGATATTAAAATCTCCAACGAAGATTCTGGCAGCAAAGCTTATATTATAATTTTTTAAACAATTAAAAACCATTTTTATAATTATATAATAAAAGTAAATTATATTTTTAATATTATAAAATTATTTAATAAAACTATTATTGTTTATTTATTAAACTACTATTAAATAAATACAATTAATTATATTATAATTATAGGATTTGTAAATATTAGTAACCCTAATTTCCGTTTTATAAACGTTTATATAAATAACAATAATATTAGTTATATAAATTTATACTTTTTAATTACTAATATTATAAATATTACAAATATAAGTTATTATTTAAGTCTTAACTTCTAAATTAAAATTAATTATAATTAATATAAAACTAACCATATATTTTAAAATATATAATATTAAATAATTAGAATTTATATCATTAAGCTATGGTTTTTAAATAGCAACAATATTATAGTTTATAATAGTTTTATTATTAAATAATATATATTATATTAAATAATTTTTGTCTATGTTATATTATAAAATTCTAAAATTTAATGCTTTAAAGGTTTGTTTATTGAATATTAATACTAATTTATTTATTTTGCTTTTTTTATTATAAAGTATTAATGCCTCAGGGGCCATACGGAAATCTAAATTATAATTAATAATATTAAAAACTTTAGTTAATTTAAAATATTTAAATTACATTGGGTTGTTTTTATATATTTAGTATTTTTATTTTAGGCATTTTTTTTGAAAATAGACTTAGCCTAAACAAATCTATTTTCTTATTAGTATAAATGCAAATATAGCATTTAATTATAATAATAATAATAGTAGTAATATTTTATTATTTGAAAAAAATATGTTTAATATATTATCCAAATTTATTTTTATATTACTATTACTTTAATTAAAATTAAAACAAACAACTAAACCAATAAAATAATTTAATAATAATATTTAATTAAATAACACTGCTAAACTACAAACTCAAATTTAACTAAATATAATAAATTTATTAGCTATTTATAATATAAATTTTTTAATATTAAAACATTATATTTTAAACATAATTATAGCCTTTACTGTAGTTATTGGATTTTATATTATTTGCTAATATAATAAAAAATAAATTTAGTAATAGCTATTTCATAATAAAGCTGGTATTTAAAAATATAACAAAAAAAATTTCTATTAAATAATTTACTTAAAACAAAAATTCTTTGGGAACAATACCTAGCTAATATAATAAATAAAAATCTATTTTTAAACTTAATAATACTTTAAATATTATTAAAACATAGGCATTTATTTTTATTTTTTTTAATCTACCCCTTGCTGTAATTACTTTGAATTTAAATATAACTGGCTTTTTTTTGGGGGATTCTTAATTTTCCAAACTATTTCCTATATTATTACTAAATTATTATAATAGTTTTTTTATAATTTTCTTTTAATTAAAATCCTTTAGGTTTCTTTTTTTTAGTTATAATTTAACTATATTTAATTCTGCTAAAAACAAAGTATTATTAATTTAAATAAAATCTTTTTTAGTTTTAAATTTAATTTATTTATAAATTCTTTTAGTTTTATTATTTAATTTAGTTAATTTAATAAATAATTTATTTAAAAAAATTCCTAATAAAGTTTATATTTTTCTGTGTTTTTTTTATTTAAATTCTTTTATTTTTTTAGGTATAACTAAATTAAAAAATTTATTAAATAATAAAAAAACATTTTTTTAGAAACTTTATATTTTCGAAAAAGGTTTTATTATTTGGCTATTAGGAGTAATGCCTAATAACTTGTTTTTGGAATCTAAGCCGCTTTTATTCTTATAAATTTAGAATATTAGTTATTTATTATAATATAGTGTATTTAAGGTTTAAAATATTAATTTAAATCCAAATAAAACCAAAAATTCCGGCGGTATATTTTTATTTTAAATATTTATTTAAGGTTTTAGTTCTTTGGAAATTATTAATATTAAAATATTTAAAATTAAATTTATTTTTATTATATTTTATTATTATTTTATTATTTTTATTAGTTTTTTTAGATTTAAAATTAGTTATTATTTTAAAAATAATTTAAAATAGAATTTGTAACATTATTATTTTTTTTTAGGGTAATTTTCATTTTATATGGAATATAGTTTATTATAATTTATATATTATTTATAAAATATTATAAAGTAATTTTTTTTTAAATAGCCCTTTATATAAAAACTACATTTAAGACTATTATAATACTAAAATATTATATATTTGTATTTTTGGTATTTATTACATTAAAATAAATAATATATATAATTATAATAAATATAATTTTTTTTAAAGTTATTTTATATTAATTTATAATTAATAAAAATATTAATATTTTTTAAATAATTAAATAAAATTATTACCAATATAATAGCCTTTATATTTGCTTTTTTTTTATAGCCATTTAATTTAAATAATTTTTATAATAGTTAACAGTTAATAATTATTAATTAATATTATTATATAAATAATTTTTTATTTTTTTTTTATAAATATTAAAATTAAAATAATTAAAATATTATAAATAAATATATTATATAAATATAATATGATTTTGGCTTATAATTTATAAATATATAACTATTTGATTATATATTGTATAATAATTTTTAAATTATAATTAAATTTTATATAAATTTTTAAAATTTTTAAAAAAAATTATTATATTTTTGTTATTTTAACCAATATATTATTAATTTTAAACTAGTAATTAAAACTATTTATAAATATTTGACTAATTTTCAAAAATCATAAAATATTTATTATTTATTAATTTTTAATTAATATTTAAAAAATTATATTTTCTAATAATTTAATAATAACTAACTTAAGATTTGCGGAAAAAGCAAAAAAAGGCGTTATTATTTTTTAGATAAAATATATTTAATTTTTTTTATTAAAAATTATTTATAATATTTTCTTTTTTAATTTAAATATAATAGTTTTTAGTTTAAATAAACATATATTATCTTTGATTTATTTGATATTATTAATAAGTTATATCAAAACTAATTAAAAGTAATTCTAGGCTACGTATATTTACTTAAAAAGCAATAAATTAAAATCTATAGTTTTTTAAAAATTAATAATAAATTTAATACTTTTTTTCTAAAAAAATAATATTTATATTATTTGTTTACAATAATATTTAAAAATAAAAATTTAATTTACTATATTTGCGAACATAAAAACACATCCTGTTACTTTAAATTTTAATATTAATAATAATATAATAAATTATTTAAAATAAAATATATTTTAAATAATAATTTTAAAGATTTAATATTATATAAATTTAAAAAAAAAAGTTTTATTTAAGAATTGTGTGTATGGTTTTTAAAAAATTTGTTCGGGCTTTTTGTTGTGTTTTTTGCGTTGAAAATACTAAAAATAAAAATAAAAGATTTATTTATAAATTTAAAACTTTAAAGTATTAATTGATATAGTCTTGCTGTATAAATCCTTTATTCCCTCTTTTTACAAAGTTAATTTTCCTTTAATTTAAATATTTTTATTTATGGTATTGTTTTTTATATTATAATTTTAATTATTGGTTTTACTATATTTAAAATATAATTTAAAATATTTTTCAAACCTTTGCAGGCGTTCTAAACTATATTTTCCTTTTTTTTCCTTTTCTATTAATTAAGCCGAATATTATTTTGTTCTTTAAAATAAATATTTTTAAAATTTATTATTTATTAGTAAACTCTTTTAATCTCTTTAATTAAACCATTTATAAACTATTAATCCTTTAGGTAGTTATTTGTACTTGTTTTTTGAGTTTTTCCTTTCTGCCAAATATTTTATTACTATTTAGTATTAAAGTAATTTTTTTGAATTTACCACTATAAAAACCGTTTTTTATATTATATTCTATAGATTATTTGTTATTTTTACCGTAAATTACTTAAATAAAAGTTTTTATTATATAAAATTATTATATTTTACTATAGGAAACTTTAATTAAACTGCTAGATTTACTAAAATTACTAATATTATTAATAAAGTTTTTATTTTTGTTTTTATTTTTTTGTTTATATTATTTTTTTTTGTTTTTAATTGCTTTTAATTAGTAATTTTTAGAAAATATCTTATATTTCCCTAAAAGTTTTTTTTTGTTTTTTTTTCTTATATTATTAAAAAAGCTTATTTAGACTTTTTAGTAATTCCTAAATATCTATATAAATAGTTTTTTTAAAAATTCTATTATTAAATATATATAGCAAAAATAAGCCTTTAAGTTAAAAACTATATTATTAAACTTTGATTTTTTGCGTATTTTTTAAAAAACTATAGTATCTTTGTTTTAATATAATTCCCTAATATTTAGTTTTTTTAGTTTTTATTTTTAATATAATCCAATATTTTAGTTTTATATTATATAAAGATTTAATATAGTTATATATTGCTATTACTATTATTATAGATTTTGTTAGAGTCTTATTATAGTATTATATTAAGTTAAAATTATTGATTTTATTAGTTTTTAAAATATTAAGCAATTATATTATTATTATAAATTTAATTATAATTCTAGTTTTAAATAAAAATGGCTTTAATTAATTTGATTTTAAACATTATATAAAAAAAACTATATTTATAAATGGTTTTGTAGTTATTTTAGATTTTATTAAAGTTTTAATCGTTTTTTTTTTGTTTTATCTTTATTTTTAATTATTATCTTAAGCGAAAAAATAGTTTATAAAATAGCTATAATTAAATATATTACTAATAGGACAAAATATAATTAATTCCTTAAGTAATAGAATAAAAAGCAATGCCGAATATATATAGTTATTTGAAGTAAATATAATATTAATAATTATAATAAAATTAAAGTTATAATATATATTTATAATATAATAAATACTTTTAATAAAAAATGAGCTATAAATATTAATAAATTTATAAATCTAATAATTTAGTTTTATATTTTTGTTTTTATAGATTATATTAGCATATTTGATTTTTCTAAAAAACTATTTATAATTAATTTTAAATTATAGAATTTTTATTTATTGATTATATTTATTTTTATTTAATTGATTTTGCAGTTTTTCCAAAGTTTTAGCTTTGCCTATAATGTTTTTTTTATAATTTTCTAGTAAATATACAATTTTTTTGAATTTTTAAGTTACTTTATAATTATTTAAAAAGAAACTATTCAAAAGGCTTATAATAAAAAAACCTGTTAAACTATTTTTATTATTAATATAAAAACTATTTTTATTATAAATAAAAATACTTATAAAACTAAAAACTTCTATATTTTTTGTAAATATCCCTATTATATAAAACCTAAATACTAAAATAAATATTTATATTTTAAGGTAAAATATAACTGCAAAAAAACTACCAGAAAATGCCGCCATAAAAATTCTAATAAAGTATTTAATAAATGCTAAAAAACTATTTTATTTGGGTTAATATTAAAAAAAACAAATACTAATACTATTATAATTAATTATATTACTATTAATAGCCTTATTGCCAGTTAATTTATTCTACAAATTAACATTATTTTTTTTACTTTTATTCACATTTTATAAAATAATTAAATCATTAATATAAGCTATATTAACTATATTATTAGCTTTATAATTCATTTTATTAAATTTAATAAAAAAAACTATAATATTTACAATAGTATTAGTAGCTTTATTAAATTTAAAGGCATCAATAAGATTTAAATTTTAATTATATTTAAAAATAGTATTTTTATTTTTTTAATATTATTTAATATAAAATATTATTTGCAAATAAATCTATTTAACTTTATTTTAATATTTTAGTTATTTAATAAAAATCTTAAATTAATATTAAATAAAAATTTAATTTTGTAAATTATTGGTTTTTATATAATTAAAATTATTAGTAAATATAGGCTTTAGTTATTTAATTAAAACCAATTTTAATAATTGTTTATTGTTGGTTTTGCGAATAAATCTAAAATTATATTATAAGCTGCTAAATTAAAAGCTTTTTTTTATTATTTTAATTTAATTTATTAAAATTTTTTTATTTTAGGAAAGCTTTTTATTAAAATAAATTATATTTTATTTGGCAAATAGCTTTTAAAACCATTAATTTACTATTATAATAATACTTTTTTTTCTATTTTAAATTTTTTGTTTACTATTATTAATTAATTGTTTACAGTTAATATTCTATTATTATTTTTTTATATTATACTTTGCTGTAGTTTTGTACTCTATATATTATTTATATTTATTGTTATTTTTGCGGTTTATGGCTTTTGCATAAATGTCCGCTTGTTATTCGTTAATTTTATAGAATTTAAGCTTTTATGCAAAAAGCTTTTATTTATATTCTAAGCTTATACTATTAGCCGAAATAAACTCCTTTGGTATAATTATATAAAACATTTAGAAATATAAAAACTAAATTAATTTATAGTTATTATATTAAATATCGATTTTTATAAAAATATCCGGCAAATTTATATATTTATTTTATTTATTTTATTTAAAAAAATAAAAAATGCTTTTATAAATATAAAATTCCGCCAAAAAAACATTATATAACATTTATTTATTTTAATGTTATAAGTTTTATTTTAATTAAAGACTATAATAGCAACTAATATTTTATTATTTTTATATATAATAAATTTAAGTTTGCTATAATTTATTATATAAAATTCAAAAAAAAATAATCGATTATTTTATTTATTTCCAAAAGTATTATAAATACTTAAATTTTAATTAAACTATTAAGTATTTATATAATAATAATAATAATAAATATATTATTAACCAACTTTAAAAATACTTTTTTAAATTAAACATTATATAAAAGTTAATTAAAGTTTATATTTTATAAATAAATAAACCATTGAAGTATTTCAAGTAGACTATATAGCGTAAAATAGCCCCGCTTCTTAAGTTTATTAAATTAAATTTTAAATATTAGCCAAAAGCCATTAAGTATAGTATATACCTATATTTATGAAGTATTTATAGTATTTTTAAAATATTACTTTTTTAAGCTAAATATAATTAAATTCTTTAATACGACTATATTAATATTTTTGAGTTTGTTATTTATTACAATAACCCCAGCAAAAACAAAAAACTATAAATAGAACTTATCCGTAGAATGTTTATTAATTATAAAAATAATATTATTTATTATATTTTTAAATTAAATAAATAAATCGTTTATATAGCTGCTATTAAAATTATTAAAAAGATTTTATAGAAAAAGTTTAACTCCAAAAATCCGGATAATGCCAAATAAACTATTGAAATAAATTATTTTATTAACTTTATGCGGCCCCTGAAGATATATACGCCGGTTTCTATGCCGCTATTGAATTCTATACGTAGCCTTAAGAGAAAACTCGGTGAAAAAAACCCCGATAAATAATTTATTCCATATATAAAGTTTTTAATTTTAATTACTTAAATATTTTAAATATCTACAAATTATTTTATATAGTTAAAAAACCTACAAAATCCGCGGTTATTATTATATTTTTTTTTATGTTTTTTTTTTTTAGTTATTTTATTTACTATTTAAATTTATAAAGTTTTTTAATAGCTGTTAATTATTTTTTTTATTATTAAAACAATAAAATCTTTTTGCAAAACTATAAATTTAATAATTTTAATTATTTAAGGACCGGTTTTTTTTATTAGATTTTTTTTAATTAAATAAAAATATTTTTTGGGATAATAAGCCTAAGTTTTGAAACCGTAAATTATAGAATATTAAAAAAAACATTAATTATACCGATTCTAACATAAAGTAATAAAATAAATTATAATAAAAAAAACTGTACAAAAACCTTTACAACGCTACTCCCCTTTCAATTCCTTTGTACAAAAGCCTATAAGTTTTAAACAAAGAAATCAATAAAGATATAAATAAAAACTTCGAATTAATGCAATATCTAAAACTCTATCACTAAATTTTCTACTTTAAATCAAAAAAAGAATTTAATAAAAAAAATATTAATTGTATTAAATTACTAGGTTATTTTAAGTTTATGCTATTATTAAAAAAGTCTTTGCCGTTATTCTTAGATTTACTATTTTTTTGCTTATTTTTTATATATTTGTTTGCTTTTAATAAATAGTTTTTTTTAGTATTTTTCAAATATATAAACTTTATTAAGTTTTTTAAGCTTCAAATCCTCTAAAAAACCATAAATAATACAAAATAATGCCATTAAAAAACCGCCATTAAAAATAAATATATATTTTTAATAAAAAATAGTATTTAAAAACCATGTAAAATACCTAAAAAAAAATCTTTTTTTATTAAAAAATAGATATTTAAAGTCAAATATAGTACCTATAGCAAAATTCTTTGGTATAAAACTTAATGAATAATTAAAAATTTCAAATAATATAAAAACTTAGATTTTATTAAAACTTTTGCGGTGGTTATTAAACTTATAAATTACAAAGCTATTTTTGCTTTTGCGGCCGTATACAATTAGAAACTAGAATAAATAAACGTTAAAACCGCCTTTTTATATAATAACATTAAAAAAAAAATTTAAATTATTTTTTTTATTAGTTATAATATTAATGGTAATATAGTAAAACTTAAAAAAGCCTTATATAGTTTTAAGTAATTCCTATATATTTGGTATAATACCTTAACTATGTTTTTGGCCTAATTTAGCTTTTAATCTTTTAATGCTAATTTATTTATTTTTTATAAAAACGGCGTAATTATTGTTATTTATATAAATAATTTTTTTATTATTGGCAAATCCAAAACTAATATTAATGCCCTAAAAAAAACTTTAAATAATCGCTTTTATATATCCAATTTAAATCTTTATTATTTCTATTTAAACATAAAAATTAAATATAATTATCCAAATTGTTAATTGCGGTTTTATTAATATAATATATTTAATTATAATTTTTATAATATTTCCATAGAAACCTCTAGCTATTTAATCCCTGCCGACCTTAATTACATTACTAATTCTAAATTTAAGCAAAAATACCAGTTTATCGTAAAATTTCTTATATATATTATATTAGGAATTCATCCAAATATTATTTTTGTAATTTTAGTTATTTTTAGGTTTTCTACTAATCCAATTTTATAATATATAATTATTATAAAAATTTTTTTTTAATATTTTTGCTATATAATTAATATAGGTTTTATTTATTGTAAAATTTTATAGTTATTAGAAAATTATATAAACTTTAATTAAACAAAAAACTTTAATATGTACCATTTTACTTTTAAATATATTTTTAATTTTAAATCTGCCGTTATTTTTTAGTTTTTTAAGTATTAGTTTACCGTTTTGTTATTTTTATATAAAATTAAATACATAAGTATAACCAATGCCACCAAAAAGGCCATTTAGCTTTAGCATTTATTAAAAAATATCGATTCTAGCAAAAACCCAAATCTCAAAACTATAGTAATTTATAGAAATAATTAGAAGGCTATTATACTATTTAAAAATAATATTTTATATAATTAAATAAAATATATAAAAATCCACTAATATTTTATTTATAAAAAAATCACTAAAAGCTATATTAAACTATAGTATATTTTTATAACTAAATAAATTATAAATGGTTTAATTAAGTTTTTATATTAGAATAAATTTAAAGTATTTTGGGCCGCTATTAAAATCAAATAATTTTTTAAAGTTATATTTTTAATAATTTCTTTTTTTTAAAGCTATTTACTTCAATAAAAAACAAATACTAAAAGCTATAAAAGCAGGGTAAAGAATAGGTACTATATCCTCTACTTTTTATTTACTTGCTTTACAATATGAAAAAAATGATCAATATAATAATATTGGTTGTTTTTACAAAAACTATAATAGAACCTAGAAGTTTTAAAGTTATAAAAGCTAGAAAATACGCCGCCAAGATCTTAAATGGTTTGAGTACATTGCTAAGACTTTATGGTTTTTGACTTTAGAACTTTGGGCCATATGGACTACTGCTTTAAATATAAAATATACTATTTGCCTGGAAGCCGGCTAATTGGCAGTTTATTCAATCCGTAGAAGCTTTTAATAAATAGGCCAATTATTAGTTTATATAACATATTAATAGTCCATTGTTCGAAGAGGAGATTAAAGTTTCTTTTAAAATTCTTATAAATAAAACCATAATTTATTCCGGCCGTTGAACTTTAGGCTTATTTTAATTCGTTTTAAGGTACAATATATTTGTATTATTTTTTATTTTATCCGGAAAATTATATAACCATTTGCGGCATTTTATTTATTATCTGGCAGCGCTTAGTCCTGCCGTTCTTTGTATTTTGTACTTTCCTTTGTTTCTGGCTGCTAATCCTTTCCTTTGATTTGCCTTTTGTTCTATTGGGTTTTGACATACAGAGGTTTTACTAAAGGCGTAGCCATTAGTTTACTGGAGTATATAGGAGCTATAGAGCTAATTGGACTTCTAGGAGCTTTGAGTATGTAGGAGCCACAGCGTCTAGCCTTTGTACCATAGCTTTAAATATCTCCTCTATCTATATAAAAATGTTAGAATAGTAGACAAAAGGTGGCTGGAAGCCCCCGCAGGGGCTTCCAGCTACCCGATTAAGCAAAGTATAGAATGGGCCATAGGCCTATTCTATATTTTGTAATGTATTCATTATAATATTTAGTATTTAAAAAATTTAAATTATTATATTATAATAAAAAAAACTTATAAAAGTATAATTATTATAATATTTAAAAAAGCTTAATCTAAGCTTTAAATATAAATAAAATTTATAATTTTCTAGCCTAGTATTTCCGAATTATTAAATAATAAAATTACGATTATTTATATAAATAGTTTTACAGCCTATATTATAATAAATAAAATACTAAATAATATATAATTTTTATAATATTTAAAAAAGCAAAATTATAATTTTACTTTATATAAATATTATTTTATAAAAATACTTATGTATTAAAATACAAATATTAAAAGTTAACTAATATTATAAAATAATTTAATAAATTATTAGTTTTTATATAAAATAATTTTATTAAAAAACTATAATAAAACTAATAAAGCATTTATAAAAAAATATTATTATTATTATTAATTTATTTAAAATAATTATATAAATATATATATATTTTTTTATTAATATATTAATTTTTATTTAATAAAGGTTTTGGAAGTTTTTTAATTTATTTTTTAAAATTAAAATATAAATTTTATTATAAAATTATTTGCTATTAATTAAATGCTATTAGTTTTGCTTTTTTGTTTATTATATATAAATTTATTATTAAACTTTTAAATTTGATTTATTTATGTTAAAAAAAACCGTAGTTTTCCAGCTGAAAAAATATATATAAAGTTATAGTATTTTTTGCTTTTTTATTATATTAATTTATAAATATATAAATTATTATATAAATTATTATATAGTTAATCTAAAAAATTAACTATAATTAAAATAAAGCTAGAAAACAAGAGCCTAAATATTTTCAAATATAAAATTATAATTATAAATAAATTAATATTTAAACTATATTAATAACTATTATTATTAAAAAATTAAATATAGTAATATTTAATAAAAAAAAAATACTAAAAGAAATATTTATATATTTATAAAATTATATAAAAAGCTTATTTTTTATATTAAAACAAATATAAATTTTTATTACTTTTATTATAAAACTATAATATAATTTTTATTATATTTATTTATTATTAAAATATATATTTATTATTAATTTTATTTTTTTATTTATTAATTTATTTAATATATATAAATTTAGTTTTAATTTTGCTTTTTAAAGTTAAAATAATTACTATTTTCCAGTTATATAAACATATATAAAATTACGGTTTTTTCTACTTTTTTATTATATTAATTCATAAAGTTTTAAATTATTGTATAATTAATATAAATAATTAATTATAGTTAAAATAAGCCAAAAAAACAAAACTCCGAATATTTTCTAAAGTAAAATTAAAGCTTAAAGTAAATTAAAATTTAAAATATATATTAATTATATTTGTTTTTTATAAATAATTTAAATAATTTAAAAAATAATTTAAAAAAAATATAAAAAAAATTAATTATTTTTACTAATAATTTTGTGAATTTATTAATTTTAATATAAAAATAAATTTGAATTTTTTACTATATTTATTTATAAAAATCTTAATATAAATTTTATTATATTAAATATTATTATTAATTATAAAAATATTATTAATTGTATTTGGTTATTTGGTTATTTATATAATATAAAATTAATAATTAACTATAAAGATTTATTTGGAAAAATAAAATAATTTTTATAAATATTATTTAAAGTTTATGTAATATTAATAGAATAAAAAAAAACGCTGGTAATATAATTATTATTAAATTTATAAATATTATAATAATTTAAAATAAAGCAAAAAAACTATTTTTTAAATATAATATAAAAAAAGTAATTTTAATTATATAATATATATAAAATAAATTTAATAAATTAAAAATAAATAAATAATATTTGTTTTTTTTTAATTTAATTTAATATATATAATTATATTATAATTATTTTAGAACTATTAGTTTTTTTATAATATATAAATTTCCCTAATGATTTATAGCCAAATTAAGCCATTTTCCAATATAATTAATATAAAACAAAAAATCATTTAGATTTAATTATATAAATTATTACTATTAATTATATTTTTATTATTAATTTAAATTCTTTATTTACTAAATATAGGATTAATCCAAAAGCATATATTAGTTAATCGAAAAATACAATAGTTATTATATATTTTAGTTTAATTTTAATTATATGGTTTTATTATACTTTTAAATTACAAAAACCTTTAATATATATTACTAATAAATTTATATATTATATGATATTAAAGGAACTATATATAAGATTTTGGCATATAAATAAAAGAATATTTTAGTATTACTAATATTGTTATAAACAAATTGCAATATAAACTAATTAAAAAAAAAATAGGATTTACTAGTAAACAAAAAAAACATAGCTAAAATTTATATTATTAGAATTTGTTATTATAGGCTTACAAAAAAAAAAATAATAATAATAAATAATAATAAAAAAATTATACTAAGATTATTAATTAATTTTTATTTTTGCCCAAATAATTTTAAATATATATTTAACTATTAAAATTAATAAAAAAAAATATAATTTAAATATAGTTTTTATTTATATTAATATAAAAATATTTGTTTTTGCCGTAAAAGCCATTGCTTTTCTAAATATAACTATTGATATTGCCGTTTCCAAAGGGATTATAAGCCTTTATTTTAATTTAAATATTATTGGCTTTATTTTTTTTATTTAATATATTTTTTTTAGTATAATTAATTTTGATTTGGCTATTTTAGTAAAGTTTGGCGCTTTAGCCACTTTAAGTTTTATTTAATATATTTTTTCTTTTGGTTTATATTTTCTTTAAAAAAGTTTTCTTATTATTATTATTTTTAAATATAATAAATCTTTTGGATAAAATTTATTTTAATATTAATAATTATTTTTTATATAATTAAATAAATTAATATAGCTTTATTTATAATGTTTTTTTATTATTTAAAAATAATATTAAATTAGCAAATAATAAAAATCAAATTTTAAAAAATAGAAATTATTATATTAAGGTTTTTTTTAAAAAGTTTTTTGGAATATTTAATATAGTTAATTATTTGTAATTAATTTGTAATTTTAGTAATATAAATATTATTATAATATTAAAAAAAAAATTTTTATTAATATTTATTTAGTTAAAATTAATATTTTAATATATTAAAGGAAATTATAACAATATTTAAAATTATACTAACTAGCTTCCAATATGGCATAACCTTGTAATATAAATTTTTTTATTTTAATCTATAATTTTTTTTATAATAACTTAATTGCAATAATATAATATTTTATAATTTAAAATAGTTAAAATATATTATATATAATATTTTATAATTTAAAATAGTTAAAATATATTATATATAATATTTAATAATAGTATAAAACTTAAGCAAATATAATTTACTAGTAAAAAGCAAAAAATAAAAATATAAAATAAAATAATATATATTTTTATTATTACCGAAAATACTAAAATAATAATATAAATACTATATATAATATAAAAAAACATTAAATTAATAATAAAATTTATAATTAATATAATATTATTAATATATAAAAAAATAATAAGTTTTT
>QYSG01011479.1:0-24892 GCA_003988875.1 Lachnum nothofagi
TTCTTCTCCCCGGCCTATCTTCACTTAGCGGAAGTCAACGAGAGGTAGTTTGGCTCATCCATACTGCTCGATATCCGAAATAATTTCCCTTTCCAAAATCGCACCTCAGCTCTGGTTTATCTTTAATATCCTTCGGCAGGTTCAAAAATGCTTGGCCAATGCTGTACTGTCTGGTGACTTCTTCATCAGTGAAACCTGTGCCTACGATGCTGAAGAATCCGGTAGTCTCGACCTAGCGCAAATCAGCAGCTGYAATAGTACCTCCCCATTTCTGGAGTAGTAGCTCACAGCATGGCGAAGCTGCTCGGCTAGCTTTTCTTTTCCGCCTGGCTCGTCAAAAGTAGAGATATCAATCACAGAGATATCCGCCCACGGAAGGTCAGCAGTAGTCGGCGCTGGTCGCTTCCATGTGGGAAGAGGAACTGGATCTGGTAGTACAACTGAAGGCATGGTTGAGATCAGAGACCATCGATCAGAAAATTAAATGAGGTTCAGGAATTGTATTGATGAGGGAGGTGTATCTCAACGCTGCACATTGGTGCGGGGTATGATACAACCACCCCACTATCAAAGCCTTCAAGACCATGTGCGATCTACTTCTCAAAAGCCAATCACAACAATTTCGTTGGTATTTGTGACAACTATGGCACGCAATCCCGAASCYTAAAGACGTGCTTTGTTTTCGACCAATCACCTGGTGAGAATTATCAGCGAATCATGTACCACGCTTGTACTTCTTGAACTTTGACATATTAGGTACATGTCAACCATTGGCCCTCACATATAGATCTGCTTCCTATCAGCTCCTTTTGAAGTAGGGGTCTTGGAAAACCTGTACCCTGCAATGAAAGACATTCCCGATAGCCGTCGACTTATCTTTTCTATTGTATGATTGTGGAACAATGTAGCAGGTAGGAATACAGCTCACAATCAACAGTCTATGGTCGTGCAGTTAACCCAGTCTCGTCCACGGCGTTCCTGGAAAGACGCTCGTGTAAAAGAATCCATATTGTTCCAAGAACTCACAAATATCCCCCCACGCCGAGGAAGGTCCCATTTCCTCACTTCACGATCTGCGCACTCTCCCGCCTTTATGACCAGTCTGGCTAGCTTGGATCCTTTGAGCGGGATGATATAACGAGTTACAGCCCTTGCGAATTCTAAGTCAAGATCTAAGTCATAGGCTTCTTCAGGCATCTCGCTCGTGGTTGAATGCGGGTTCCATTTCCCGCTCCAAACTCTCGGGGTCAACCAGTGCCGGATGAGCGGTATTCTGAGTGTCAAGGACTCAAGATTCCGGAGCTTGGTGAGTACATCAAGAACTTCGAACATCTGTGAAGAAATTTGCTCAGCTCAAATTAGTCTCGATAGCTTCAAAATGACTCACATCATGTTTCGTGTACTTCAGATGAAGATTTATGGCGAGATGTTTGAGACCCGCACACGAGTTCTGCAGCATTTCAAGATCAGATAATGATAATCCAAGACGAGCTATGTCACTGGCGGATGTGACTAGTCCGTGTATGAAATCCAAATTTACTAGATTGGCTCCGTGTTTTACAACATAGGCAAAAGCTTGCTCAGACGAGTTGACTCGT
The DNA here is from genome assembly GCA_003988875.1 of Lachnum nothofagi. Taxonomy (NCBI): domain Eukaryota; kingdom Fungi; phylum Ascomycota; class Leotiomycetes; order Helotiales; family Lachnaceae; genus Lachnum; species Lachnum nothofagi. Next base: position 1,599 of record QYSG01011479.1, read on the forward strand.
AGTTGAAGCACTTTCAATGAGYCGGCGATATCAAGGACTTTTTCGACACCAGCAGTCGGTTSGGGATACCGACCAATGAAGCATGGGACTCTCAAGCATTTCAAGCCTGACAACTTGGGCAAATCTATGGTGTCTAGCGAAATCTGTGGGGGCGTCGAATGAGAATGACCTTGGTGCCCGACGATCTCAAGTGATTTCAAGCGGGAAAAATCCCATACATCCTTGTGCACACCTGCTAAGAACGGAATAAGTGCAATTTCCAAATGTGTCAAGGGAGGAAGTTTGCGCATTGGCACGGCCAGACTCAAGCTGGTCCGCAACTTCAGCATTTCAAGGCTCCGCAATTGATAGAGAAATTCTTGCTCGACAATGGGATCCCACCCCTCAGAGTAGATTAAGTCAAGTGATACGACATTTTCTACGGGAATGGATGCCATCGCCCTCTCGTTGCTATTGAAGCGTAGGATGTGAAGACGAAGCTTTGGATGTCTCTCGGCGATGGCACGTCGAAGTGGATCGGGAAAGTCTTGATGGATGAACAATRCTCCAGTGGATGAAGAATTCTTATCAAKASCTTGACAGGACCATCTTTGATATTCAGCTTGGCCCACAAGAGGGGGAGAAAGCCTCTCACGTGAAGGATTCCAACTGCTGGCACTTGGAGACCAGAGCCGCTAATACCTGACCTGCCCAGTGAGTACTGAAGTTTCCCTTGGCCGCAGACAAATGCCTTGTGTAAGCATGTATCTTCGTAGCTGTCTCTTGGAGCACCAGCTCGTCTGCCGATGCAGCCCATTCAGGGCGTAAAGTGAAACTCCGGTACAGCAGAGGGGCTATGCTAGCATCGAACCTCTTGCACACCAAGCGTAGCCTGGACAGATCTCGAGGGAAGAGTTGGTGAACCTATCAACACACATCAGATGAGATCACATTACAGGGAAACGGTATCTGCGAACATGTTCGAGTATATTTAAAACAAGCTCGTTGCTCAAGTCGGGCAACGAGGTGGGTCTGATGGCCATCTTGTTTGTCTTCAAGCACAACTCTAGCAAGTCCTATTCGCATAAAGCTGCATGCCCTGCTTTGGTGCCCAGTTGCTGTCCAGCAGGTCAAGCTGAAGCGAGACTTGGGTGAAGCTTGAGCGTGTTGCTTGTGCTTGATGCCTGGAGACTTGCACTGCCACCAGACTCACCCCAGTCTTGCATACGCTTAGTCATCGAACACGCTACAGTAAAAACGCCACCGAGTAAGCGCCAAGCTTGTGCATATTTCCTTCAATTCTTCAGCGATGAAGACCTGCTTCAAATGTGCTTCTTCGTTAGGGCCGCTATATCGTTGAGGATCCACCGCTATACTCTTATCGGCATAAGAGAATACTCATCCTAGCAGTTCATRGGAGCGGTCAACTATCTTGCCATCCCCGAGACACCATGTTSAGGCCGTACAGCCTCACGGTAGACACAAGAAGTCGGACTCAATAACGCGCAGTTTGAGTGTCTCACTCCCCCTGGGACATCATAATCAGCCCATCTCTTCTTGTCCAGCCCGAGACAGCTCATCTACTTCTTCGCCATGGCTGAAGCGATAGGTCTAGCTGTGGGCTTCATCGGCCTGGCGGGCCTCTTTAGCACCTGTGTAGACTGCTTCAAGCTTGTTCAGGTCTACGGCGCGCGGTCTGGCGACTATGAAATACTCCAGACGATGCTGGATAACCAACAATTTCATTTCATGGCTTGGGGCAARGCCTGTGGGTTTATGGACCCCGGTCGGGCAAAATCTAGATTTGACGACTCATTATCTGCTCCTCGTAACAGGCGAATAGAGCAGACCATGGAAAGAATTATTGCACTTCTTACGGACGGCGAAAGTCTGAAGAAGAAGTACGGCTTGAAAGTCCAGCGAGCGCCGGTCGGGTCTAGAATGATAGAGGGGCCAGCATTGAGTGCTTTCTCCAAAGCGTTCCAGAGCACTAAAGACTTCTGGAACACGAGYCTTCAACGGAAGACCCACATCACTGGYACGCTTCGTTGGGCTGTCGACGACAGAGACAAGTTYGACAGGCTCATACAGAATCTAAAGGATCTCCTTTCCGATCTTATGAAATTCACAGAAGATATCGGAGTACCAGACCGCGAACATCTTATCGTTGAGTACGAATTTGAGATGATCGACGACGAGCCGAGTCTTGAAGCTATTACAGCTGCTAGCGCTTGCGATGATAACGACGATCTACTTTCGAGCGTCGCCAGCCGCCGACTTTCACGAGTCAAGGCCCAATCTGTCGCTGATCAGTCTGTCAAATTTGATGATAGTGTCTCGATGGCCTCGTTCGCTAAATATACACCGTCCATTAGCACTCTCGTCGAAGAAGAGATGGAAGGCGCTATCCAAGAAATTGGTGTCATGCGTGTGCCTATTTCGCAGTGGCGTAAGGTCAAGACTCGAGCGGGCATCATGCCTTGGCTCAAAACTATCGTGGTTGCCACAGGCTCATCTCCTGGCATATCGGAACTTGGAGATGACATCCGACCCCTATCCCTCGACTCAATCTCCATTAGCAGACCAGTCCGAGTCGCAATCAACTCACAGGTCCTTATAAATGCACTGAGGAAGATCACTTCGTATAGGTTTTCTTCAAACCACAATGTTTTGATCCATCCTTTCAAACCTCTCGTTGTTTACGAGAATGATCTGCGCCGTTATATCGCAGAAATGCAAGAAAAACTGAGTGTACTTGAAGAAGCCCACCGAAAGGAACCGGCTGAAGCAGATGACCGTAGAGAGTCAGAGCCTGGAATGGAGAGCAAGCCAGACGAGAACCCTGTCTTGGAAATTGAGAAGACCAAGAGAACCGTTCGGGAATTAGAATGCCTACTTGATTTTATGGACAACGACATGAGCGAACTTCTCCAAATCTGCAAGCAAATGTGCGAAAGTTTACGAAAGATTTCGTTCGAAAACCTCTGGCTGATATTTCGACCTGCCATTTCTCCGGATCCAAGTTCAGATCACAACGACAGAGCGTACCAGATCCTACATGCAACCGGAGGTCGCCCAATACTTGACATCGATAACAACTCGAGAAGCGAGGTGCTCGGTAACTCAGAAGACGTGGATTACGACAGTCACGATGGCTATGCGATCATGTCGTCACGAGAAAGCACCGATTTCGTCGTCGATTGCTTCTACCTAGACTTCGACGGAACTTCGTACGGTCCGCGACCTCAAAAGTTTGTCATCTCCGAGTTCACTGGCGAACGCGATGTGCTTTCTCTCYCKCTYCATCCAATTAGTCAGACTTCATTCGCAACTGAACTGAGAAAGAAGCTTCTTCATCGAGGTAAAAAGTTTCTCCAATGTACGAAAAAGCGACGGTACTACTATTCCGGATTGGTTCTGAAGGAGTGGGATCCCAATCATCGAGATGCGTGTACATTCTGTGCTCGGAACAGTGCCCAACAGCAGGTAAGCAAATACACCTACGAAGGCCCAGGACTGATTCTAAGCGCCTATCTCGCACTAGATTAACAGCGAAGTCATCATTGATAACATCACCGCTATGGAGCAGTGCAGGAGTTCGGGTTGCACTTGGAATCCGTCGTTCGGCGGAGGCGTCATCGCAAAAGCGACCAAGGCCAACAATYGRGAAACTTTTGAGACGGTAGCTTGTTCCATTMCCAATTGCAAGACATGCACGGACATTTTCAACGATGCAATTATCGACCTTAAACTGCGAGACAAGTTCCTTCGTAACTCGCGGAACTTRAAAGCTATGCATCAAAAACAGCTAGGCGAAGATCAATTGCTTCTGCTTCCTTATCGCGTATGCGGTTACTCTTTACATCATCGCAAATGGTTCCCTCTAAATGTTTCTCATCTTCAAGAAGTCTCAGAACCAGAGGACCTTTTTGAACAACTAGTCCTTCCTGCCAGGCACAGGACTATGCTTTTAGCTTTGATCAGAGGCCAGGTCCAGAATGTGCCGCAATCTGACGACGAATCTGATGACAAACYTGTGGACATTGTTCGGAGCAAAGGCCGTGGTGTTCTTATCCTGCTACACGGAGCTCCTGGAACAGGCAAGACCTTAACAGCAGAAGCAGTCGCTGCTAGCCTCAGAAAACCACTACTGCCAGTCCGTATTGCGGATCTTGGAAGTGTCTCGAGGGAAATTGAGCAGAACTTGACCCAATTTGTGACATTGGCCGAGCGATGGGGTTGTATTTTACTCATGCGGGAGGTAGACGCTATATTGGAACAAAGAACAAGATCGGATCGGGAAGGGAACAACATAACCTCTAGTATGTCTGTTGCATCCTGTGAGGAGCTTTGCTTACGTCTTTATAGCGTTCATTGATGCCTTGGAGTACTTCACTGGGATCCTCATCTTCACAACTAATAGAGTCGGGGCTTTGGATGAAGCCATCAAGTCCCGCATTCACCTCACTCTTCATTTCCCTCAATTGGATCTACGGGCCGTAATTAAACTATGGGAGAACCTTCTCGAACGTCTGAGAGAACAGGGTCAGTTCCTTTTCGAAATGGACGAGATCCTGGGATTTGCAGAGCGCCAATACAAAGAAGGGGAGGCTAGATGGAATGGCCGTGAAATCAGAAATGCTATCGCGACAGCCGTGGCCTTAGCGCAGGAGGATGCTAAGTCCTCGCACGGCAAAACAGTCGTTCTCGAAGAACGCCATTTCGAGACTGTCGCGAGGTCCAGCCAAACCTTTAGCAACTATCTTCATGCGATTAATGGAGGAGAGGATTCTGCAACCGCATACCTCCGAAACGATTCATATACTCCCCAGGCTCCAAGAGGGAAGCATAGAACATCCACGAACTACAACAGAGCAGACCGTCGGTCTGCCTCAAGAGCTGTTGAAGATTCTAACGACGATTCGGGTCCCGAAAATACCCAACCGAACGTAGATGACCTGGAAGTTCAAGAATTGGAAATCCAGCTCGAGATGGCCAAGCTGAAGCACCGACAGAAGGCGCTGAGGGCTCGATATGGGCAACAAACAAAGTGACTGGGTACCTCGGACGCCAAGTCGGTGAGTATCAAGGAGAACCATAATTCTGGTAGCGCTCTCGCATGATAAAAGCTCACTGCATTATTCTGCGTACACRTCATTTCCAACAAACATGGCCCTCTTATGCCCTAGGTCCTATGGCATATAGAAGTGCACGTAAGAGTCAAGAGATAATATCCCACTTGTTTTGAGACATTATCCTGGCCTCTTGTGCTATCGACGGACACTGGCYTTCGGATGACATCTTCACTGGGGTGTACGCAGAGTAATGCCCCAAGCTCTTATATAACGATGACGAACTAGGGGAYAGGAAGGACGAGGAGYTTATGCGACCGGTGAGTTGCATCAGACTCAGGGACATATTCACCGCTTACATGAACAAAAAATTTAATCCCCCTTCTCAACGTCCTCCGAAGGCAGACTACCTTCAATCTCAAGAACCCATGCGGKTCTCAGTCTCTACCATACTTAAATCTTACATCTATCACCAGTCATAGAACATGAGAGAATTTAATCACTTTGGCCACCATTTTACTATTGTCCTGTCTGTGCTCGCAGCCCCACTATCTATGCACTCGTGGCCACAGGGTCCGGATAATGTACAGCGTTTCTCATAGCCTGATATTCTAAGGCCGTGAGATCCTCRTACATTGGCTGGCGTTCCCTGCTCACAAACTCCTTCAATGGCCCAACATTGATATGCCTGTCCGCCTTGCAGAAATACACCAGGCTCCACCTCTCTGGTACCGTGTCGCCAGTCATATCAACAGGTTTTGTGACTCGGTGTAAGCCAGCTCGAACTGCACCATTCGTCCAACGCTGAAAAGTTTCGGAAATTATAACCACGACTTCATCGTCTCCGTTGTAGGGCATYGGGATRAATGYCCCYGGATTTTCGCGATCCTCATATTCCAGCCCCCCGGTCCTGTCTGGAAACACCAATGAGATGATACCGAAGTCGTTGTGTGGCCAAATTCTGCTGACTTGACCGCTTTCCAACGTCTCTCGCGCAAYGGGTGGGAAGTGGTTGATACGAATAGTGCTAGCTTCGTTGGTACACCGAGAAGCGAAGAGTTTTGGGTCGAGGTTCATTTGCGACGCGAGAACTTCGAGAAGATCAACACAGAGCTTGCCACAGTCGAAAAAGAAATTTTCCATTGTACTCTGGTATCCTGGGAGAGCTTCTTCAGCTGGCCACTGATTAGGAAATTGCTTGTCGCTTGGGATACCGCAGTCAAAGCTTTCCTAAGACATGGTTACAACTTAGAGGCAAATACAGGAAGTCAGGGGCCTACTTTATTGTCGCTGAAGCGCGGTGATTCAACGTTACCAGTATTGCTTTCCAACCACCAAGTCTTTTCTTCACCCGGCGGGCTCCATCCACGCTGCTGGCCTTTCTTAGGATCATTAAGAGTTGGCTTCTTCACATCGAATGGCAGTTTGAAGAATTTCTTGATCTATGGGCTGGTCARTGTAYATCAGTCAAGTTCCTCGAATGAAACTCACTTGACTGAAWGTATCCTCAACCACAGGAAGTGGAACAGTATGCTTGACTAGTTTAACAAACCCGTACTCTGTCATACYCTCCAAGAACTTTCTGCCGAATTCATACCGTTCTTCTGGTGTTCCATYTGTCAAGCTGGATGCGTCGAGAACTGGTATTGGCGTCATGATGACCTTGAAAATGTGTAGGGCTTTAGGTCATTCAATCACGAGAGAACTTTTGCACATGTCATGAGGAGAAAGTCAATACGAAGAAAACATGGATARGAATATTTTTATAATATGCCAAAGTCGATGGTATTAGTGGCGTGCGAACCCCTGTGCCGATGCCCTGCAGATTATCACCGAGGCATTCAGCTCATTCTGACTCAGCTTGGACCTCAACATCTATTTCATCCTTTTCTTACTTTGCTTCGGCTGATTATGATCCGTGGGTATGCTGCAGGTCGTGGAACGCCATGCTGACCACCCTTGTCGAGCGGTCCGAGGCGCGGTCCGTTGAGTCCGTGTTGCCCGGAAATAATCCATAGTTGCAGAATCCAGTTTGGGGTAGACGTGGCTTTGGCTTTGGGAGTCGAGATCTGATTTGGGCTCTCTGAAATTTTCACCTGTTTCGACCAAAGTTTTGTAGAAGCTCGCCTCTTCAGACAACAAAAAGATTGCTTCCTTACTCACCATGCCAATGTAAGTAAGACTTTCTTTGACGCACCGAAGTATTGTATAAGTTCAAAAATCTGGCTCTAACGCGTCTCCATAGGCTTCGTAATCCCTCAGAGAAATACGCCTGTTTCCATCCTCCACCACTGCCCGATCGGACTTGGCCTTCAAAAACTATCACCAAATCTCCTCGGTGGTTGGCGACTGAYCTTCGAGATGGAAACCAAAGCCTCGCATTCCCAATGACCATCGAGCAAAAATGGACCTACTTTCATTTGCTTGTGCGAATGGGCTTCAAAGAAATCGAYGTGTCATTTCCCAGCGCTTCTGAAACAGAATTCATGTTCACCCGGAAACTGGTCGAGACACCGGACGCGGCTCCAGACGATGTGTGGCTTCAGGTGCTTTCTCCGTGTCGCCGAGCATTAATCCAAAGGACGGTGGAGAGCGTTCGAGGAGCCAAGAAAGCCATCATCAGCTTRTATATTGCATCTAGCGATTCGTTCCAGAAGACCATCTTTGGCCTATCGCAGCAAGACGTTTTGGACATTGCAGTTGACTGCGTACGTTTCACAAAGTCAATTACGAAAGATGATCCCACTCAGCAAGGGACAACTTGGAACTTGATGTTCAGTCCTGAGGCATTCTCAGACACAGATCCATCTTATGCGGCTTGGGAACCAACAAACGATGTGCCAATCATCTTGAACCTACCAGCAACGGTCGAGATGAGTACGCCGAATACATTCGCAGATCAGGTAGAACTCTTCTGCCGGGGATTCCCACAAGAAGATGTCATTGTCTCGCTGCACCCGCACAATGACCGTGGATGCGCTGTCGCCGCTGCGGAGTTAGGACAATTGGCCGGTGCTCGTCGCGTGGAAGGTTGCTTATTCGGAAACGGCGAGCGAACAGGAAACGTCGACCTCGTGACGCTAGCTTTGAATCTCTATACTCAAGGAGTCGATCCAGGCCTAGATTTTTCAGAACTTCCAAGCATTCGAAAGACAATCGAAAGCCTCACTCGTATCCCCGTCCACACTCGAGCGCCCTATGCCGGCGATTCCGTCTTTCTAGCCTACAGCGGCTCTCATCAAGACGCTATCAATAAGGGTTTTAAGATGTGGAAYAAMCCARTTCCAGGCAAGAAGAATSAGTGGAAAGTRCCGTACTTGCCATTGGACCCGAATGATATAGGAGCCACCTACGAATCGATCATTCTAGTCAATTCCCAGAGCGGCAAAGGAGGTGTTGCGTGGACATTGGAAAGATCTGTGGGTCTTGATATGCCAAAGGAGTTACAGCAAGACTTTTCAAAGATCGTGAAACGGAGTTCTGATGTAGCGGGGCGAGTTCTGACTGCGGTAGAGATACAGGACCTTTTCTTATCAGAATATCGAGTTGTCAACAAAGATGCACGGATTCTGAAKTACGGCGTTGAAACCAGGCGCTCTGATGGTCATCTCGTGATTGCAGCTACGATTCTAGTGAAYGGTCTCGCTCGCGCCATTCGAGGCGTRGCRGACACTGTGGCAGCCGCGGTTGCGAGTTCAATTGCCGTTGGGACTGGCCTTCAGGTCTCTTTTGAGACATTTGAGCGGAAATGGTCCCAGGAAGGACGGACGCGAAARATTGCAATCACACGATGYGAACTGAGYAGAGGCAACTATACTACTTGGGGTGTAAATATGAATGAATCMTTTGAGCATGCCGAGTTGCTGGCTTGTCTCTCGGCTCTCCTAGTAATTACCCCCTCCCGGTACTCATCTTGCAGCAATCTAACATCCAGTAGGATCTCCAAAAGTATGTGCAGAGCCTACGCCTTTTACCTATCATAGCAGATGAGCAAGACGCGGCGGCTACGATTAGGAAAATGAGCACAATACAGCTACAGGCGTAATTATCCACAAGCTATGTATGTGTTTACGGATTTGAAAAAAGAAGGTTCTAATAKATTAAAATCGCTAAAATAGCACTTTTTACTTTGAATTCTCAGATTYCAGCTACRCGAGGTTGTCTACAAATAGATTTCCGTCTTAGGATTCCCATTAAAGTTTCTTCGCTGCAACAGSCAACGAAGTAGTACACATCATTTCCATAACRATACACAAATTACCCCGCACTCGCACATCTCACTGTATGTGGAAATTCCTCCAGCATCCTGCTCAACAATTCTCCACCCYTGAGAGCTATACCRCCTCGGTCCGAGCTGTGGTTACATTGCTTAGTCGGTCCGCATCCGACGCATGCAGGCTTACAGTACAGCTGAAGTAGCATCAGACCGGCATCCTTCCCACACCAGCATCGCATCGATGCCGATCACGGAGAARCCCTRGYAGCCAATTCGAACTCTCAAAAAATCAGGCATGAAAGAGTMTCAAGTACATTGGGACAWTTTCCATCARGATCTTTCAAAATGCCAGGCATAGCACGGCCAAGGACTTTRTATGAGAAAGTGTTCGATGACCATGTTGTAGCAGAGAAGCCAGACGGGACYGTGCTTCTGTATATTGGTAGCTAGCTCTTCCACCGATTATGCGCTTCGTATTGACATCTTCAGACCGCCATCTGATCCACGAAGTCACTTCACCGGTATTTCCTTGCTCTCGAATGCGCGAAGCCGTCTACTTACCACGTTTTAGCAAGCATTTGCGGGGCTAGATGCACGAGGTCGTCGTGTCCGCCGTCCTGAACTTGCACTCGCAACATCAGACCACAATGTCCCCACGACGCCTCGAAAACGACCAATCAAGACCGCGTCATATCTCAAGGYCCCAGCTTCTCGCTTGCAGGTCCAGACCTTAGAGAAGAATGTCTCGAAACACAACATCCCGTATCTAGGATTGAACTCCAAAAGCCAAGGTATTGTGCATATCATTGGCCCAGAATTGGGGTTTACACTTCCCGGGACAACGATTGTGTGCGGAGACAGCCATACCAGCACACATGGAGCGTTTGGAGCTCTTGCGTTTGGGATCGGCACTAGCGAAGTCGAGCATGTGCTCGCAACGCAGGCCATTGTCACCACGAAAAGCCGAAATATGAAAGTTGATGTGGGTGGGAGACTGAGGGAAGGCGTCGGCTCTAAAGACTTGATGCTTTATATCATCGGAAAAATCGGTAAGCCGAGTCCTCAGATCTAAAGGTGCCATTTTTAATTAACCACTAGGAACTGCTGGCGGGACTGGTATGGTAATTGAGTTTACCGGCCCAGTGATTGAGAGCCTGAGTATGGAAAGCCGTATGGCCCTATGTAACATGACAATCGAGGCTGGTGCGAGAGCAGGAATGATTGCACCCGATGAAACAACCATCCAGTACATCAAAGACAGACCGATGGCACCCAAGTCTACGTCAGATTCGTGGAATCAAGCGCTTCAATATTGGAAATCATTACGGTCGGATCCGGAAGCGTATTTTGATCAGATTGTGGAGATAGATGCAAGTGATGTTGCGCCGACGGTAACATGGGGAACATCGCCAGAGCAAGTTGTACCCATCACAGGGGTGGTTCCATTCCCTCGTGACTTCAAAGACCCGGTCAAGCAGGAGAGCTGTCGGCAAGCTTTGAAGTATATGGGTCTTGAGTCTGGCGTCCGTATGATGGATATTGCTGTTGATAAGGTGTTCATTGGGTCTTGCTCCAACGCGCGCCTAGAAGACTTTCGAGTCGCTGCTCAGGTACTGCAAGGCAAGAAAATCTCAAACAGTATCAAGCTTGCATTAGCTGTACCAGGATCCGGAACTGTAAAGCGAGCAGCAGAAGCAGAGGGGCTTGATGCTATCTTCGAAGCCTCCGGATTTCAGTGGAGAGAAGCTGGATGTAGCCTCTGCGTTGGCTTGAATGAAGACGCCCTGTTACCATTCGAGCGGTGTGCAAGCACTAGTAATAGGAATTTTGAAAGTCGACAGGGTACCGCGGGCCGAACACATCTGGTGTCTCCAGCCGTTGCAGCTGCGACAGCACTTGCTGGGAAACTGGCTGATGTTCGTCAAGAGCAATTGTCCGTTCTGAAGGACCGGAGAAACTTGCCTACCCCAGAAAATGAGRCAGACTATATAGAGTCTCTCGATGAAGGTGAACCYAATGTCGATGACAGTTCGGCCGTCGTGCCAAGCTCCCACTCCCCACATAACGGAACCGTCAAAGGGCTTAARTCTGTGAGAGGCACTGCTGCCATCCTCAACAGATCAAACGTTGATACCGACGCAATATTTCCCAAGCAATTCTGCACTACTATTGAGCGTCGAGGTCTCGGCGACGGCTTATTCTACAATCTTCGCTACGATGAGAATGGCAAGACCAATCCTTCGTTCGTCCTCAATCGTCACGAGCACAAAAATTCTTCCATTCTTCTGGTGACTGGACCGAACTTTGGTTGTGGCAGCTCTCGAGAGCACGCAGTGTGGGCACTCCAAGACTTTGGCTTCAAATGTGTGATAGCTCCCAGTTTTGCGGATATCTTCTACAATAACTGTTTCAAGAATGGCTTGTTGCCTGCCGTTGTGGACTCTACGACTATCAAGTCTATAGTTGATGAAGCCAATACGGGTCGCAAAATTGCGGTAGATCTCTCTAGCCAATCTGTCATGGATGTCGAAGGCCGCSAAATTGGAACATTCGWAATTGAAGAGCATAGGAAAAGTAAGCTTCTGAAGGGAATGGATGAGATAGAGGAGACAATGTTGCTGGACACTGAAATAGCGAAATTCGAGAACGAAAGAGCTAGTACACGACCGTGGATTGATGAGAGCGCTAGCTTAGGTTCACGATTGATGGTTCGACAAGGTGCCGAAGTTCTGAGAAGTGGTGAGACAATTCATTCATTGAATTGGCTTAGCTTGTTGACTTGATTTGGAGACTGATATGTATTGCTGAGCCATGTTTTGCTTTTGGTTCTATCATATGTCTAATAGCTCTGGTCTGTGGAACTCAGATAGAAGTCCGACAGATAGTCAAACGTGCTTTCAGAATTCCTTTCAGAGAAAGTAGACCCTTGAAATGCGTCCAAGGCCGAGCTTTGTTCTTCAAAGTAGTCCACAGGAGATAGGATGATTTTACTTGAGCCAAGTGGGGAAGCCTCTAAATTYCCAGACAGTCCTCCTATTTTTTGGCTCTTACCTAATATTTGAGRCTTTGTGGTAATTTTGAGACAGTCATGAGCAATTCTGCCAAGTTGACTTACGCCTTCGAAAAGATCTGAAAAATCAGACCCTACTGTTGCAAGTCTAGCGAAGAATCCATTCGCCATCCCAAGATATGGGAGATGATCTTCACCAACTTCAAGCTTCGTGATTGCCATGAAAATGACTACTGCTGACAGAAGAGGCAGGTACACTTTCGGCCTTGAGTTATTAGCTCGCTCAAGCTAGCCTGGGGGGTAAGCCTACCAGTTAAGTTCAAGGTCATCTGTACTGAACGAATGCGATAACTCAAGCACGTGTCTAGCGACATCGAGGCAACGACTTCGGCTTTTCAAATACGTGTCTGCAAGCTCGGTCGAACATGAAGGCATCACTTGTATTATTGCCCACCTATGAATTGCCAAAGTGGCCTCTGCATATTTGAGGAATAGATCCARCTTTGTGGCTGACTCTYGAGAATTYTTGCTAGACTTTGGCGTYCGAGCATTGTCGGGCGGCCTATAAGGTGGCGGTATGAACAGYCGCCACGACTCTAGTATTGTGGACAGGTGGTTGATAGACCCAGCTATCTCCGATGGAGTCAACTTCAGTGCTGAGTTGCTRTACAGAGTCTTGAAAATATTGGAGCAGAGTCGAGCGTAGCGGTAGTCTATCAAGTGCCACTTTGAAGCCTCCAAAGCTGTAGARTTTGAAGCATCGGGCGCCCTTGAAGGAGCATCGTACATTATGAAATCATCGTTGATCATCTATCAAGAGTCAGAAGTGAAKAGAAGACACCATRTCAAAYATTATTGACCGTATAGCCACCAAATCTGATCACAAGCGGCATTTCTATTGAGTATAGCAYCCAAAAGATGCCTTCAATCTTCTCCTGGCTTATCGGACCATCCGAAAAGGAGACGCCTAGACTCATCCCTGAYGTTAGGGTTTGAATGATATGAATCGTTTGAGATAAGAGCGACTTGATTAGACAAATATTATCATGGTCCTTTGAGTAAGCTACCTGGAGTAGCAAGTAAGCCTAAGGTCGAYACGGCAAGGATYAAGAGTCTCTCACTAGCAGTACCAGCGCCTAGTCTAAGTCARCCTTCTGAAATCAYAGTCATATATGTCACTTTGCGTACCTGTAGTTGAAGAAAAGACGGTTCGTCATCGACATGCTCTTTTCTACTYTYTAGAGCCTGGTTAAAAAATAGCCAAGAGAGGCCTATAGCATCTTTGCAAACATYTATTTCTGCACCACCTTTACTTGCTAATATCCTAGCCCCRATGGCGAGAATAGCATTGACGAGTATGAGATCAAGGGAAGCCACACTTTGCGGAGMGAATATCAGGTTTGCTAGCATTTCCTCGACATATGCCCGGTCTACATAAAGTGGGGGCCTTTACGTTGAAGATCAGTAGTCATTTGAAAAAGTTTGAGGTAATCAATACGTACATGTGAATGTCACCAAAGTATGCTTGACCCAACAATTAGTCTTCTAACAGCTCAAGTGTGGCGCAAGTTTGTGAGAGTTGCTAGATACGTACCGTCAAGGAACTTAGCAGTTCTGTCAGGAGCRTAGATGAAAAGGTCATCTGGGATACCAAGACTCCCAAGGTCWCCTTTTGGTCTRGAAGATTGTCTCCTATTTGTTGTGGTTAGACGCTGTGAAATTGCTCTTAGGGTRTCTTTAGAAGCGTCCACGGCTAAGTATTTCGTCATGTGCCGGAGAGGRGTCAAAGATGAGAAATTCCCTGCTTGGAATTAGCTACTATTGGACAAATTRATCTTGACATACGACACAAGTCTTCTGCCCAGGCTTTACTCCAACTCTTGTCAGCCCCGTAAGAGATAGTATGATCGACGGCATGGTTATAYGGTAGGCCACGCTGCACCAAATAGAGACCAAAAGAGTGATGCTGATTTTCCACYGGTGGCATCATCGCGGGCTCTTCGGTATATGAGGGCTCTCCACTGAAATCAAAGCTGGTTGGTTTGTAAATGGTCTTGTATAACCTAAGTYGCAACGAAATAAGCTCACCTGCGAGACCCTCGAGCACTCATACCGCTGCTCAAYTSYGGYTCRAATCCAAAAGAAACATCATGCTGATCTACATGCCCGTGCCCTAACCTTACAAGCTTTRCTTCTGATTCAGGAGCAATTGAAGAACGCCGAGAWTGGTGAGCACTCTGACGCACAGAGTTCGTGGGACTGATGCCATATAAGCAGATTAATTTTGACCTCTGGTACTTTGTTAATTGAGATCTTTAAGGTTGCTTCCTAGACATTTCCATACTGCACAATGTGAGCAAGTTGCCTTGCCGTCGCCTACAATATTAGAAAGACCTGAAGCTTACTAGCGATCGCKTGTACTCACAACGTATCTTTCGATGCCTGCAGCTCATACATGCTCCTTTTCGACGAGTGATCTTCGAYGAGTTTTGAATCTCCATATTGTTGTGGCACACTTTCCCCTAAAGTGACCACGGTCACGATTTATCATAGAGCATAGAACTTTCRGCCGAAAWWWTTTTKTGCATGGCTTTTTGCTAAGTGGACTGCTTTGATAGCTCCCATTTAGGCTTAGTGACAAGATACATTGGTACATATGAAGCTTGTCTCGMCCTTTGCATAGTGTGAGACGCTCCGAAGGGGCCCAGCTTTCAAYCTAATTCGAAAACTRGASCCTCTRTTACGGATCCATCCTCCCCCCCTGCCTCCCCCCCTGCCWCCCCCCCTGCCACCCTTCAACCTGTGAGCATGCGAACATCAGCCGAGGGTTTTGTAATTAGATTGGTTTTGTAATCAGATTGCCCAGCTTTCGCATACTTCCCATTGCACTGACCGCCATTGCCAAATCCTTGAGATCAACCCCACATACAGTCATCATATTGACGAATCGTAGAAGTAAGATTGACGAGATTGGTGGAATGTGCAGTGTAACGATGTCGTATGCAGACCGAGGTAAGATTTGGGTCCCATCGTGGTGCYGMCAGTAGCCAATCGGAATTCGTGGATGATTTTCCTTATTCAGCTACTGCACCGTGAGTGCACACCATGGAGGGCACGCTGCATGGCGGCTCAGTCACCACCCTACACAAAAGGGGAAGAACGGCCACTAGTCAGGGACGGCCCGACTGCAGAACATAACTGTCAAAACTCACCTAGTGTTTTATGATGTTTTGAATCAGCCAGTGCTCGGTCCAAATAAAAAATGGGTGAACCTGGCTCGATGGGATATAAGACAGAAATAGAGTCCAAGCCACAGAAAGGGTCCAAGGTTCAGATACTGCGAGCCTCTGGAATCTAAGATCCCTGTCAGATGCTGATTCGTTCTGGGGTATCAAATTTCAGGGGGGTGATGTCGCGAGCAGGATTACGAATATTTGCGGGTAAGTTGATCCTTTCCGAAAGCCCTCACGCCACAGGGCAAGTCATTCGAGCAATCGCGGGGCCCCAGAGGCGCACAGCCGGCAACTGCAGTTGTGCCACCGAAGGATGTTTGACTGGGCCAACAATGCAGGATGCATGAATAGAGCCAGCCCTACGCCCACCGATCAGCTTTACCCGAAATATCTTAGGTAATGAAGACATGCTCGTAATGTAAGCTATTTGTTGATTTGAACTTGCTAATGCCGCCACAATAGAGGCTGCTGAACACATCAAATTGGTTCGCGTAGACCAAGCCCGAACCCAGCTTATAAGTGAGAAGCCTCAGCCTGCGGTAAGGATAATCTGTCGGTACGTGTTTTTTAAATATCTAGATAAATGAAGTGTCAGAGTATCTGCACTACCTTGTGATCTCATCTATGAGCACACTCCATTCGTGTTCCTCGATCCCGCATTGCCTAGACTCTATCCATTCCTTCATCAGATTTGCTAAAGGCCCAATACACACTCAAGGATCTGTTCGTGCCACTTGATACTCTTTACTGGGCTCACGATGGCGGCTGTTCCTGTTCCAAAAACTTCCAGCAGATCCCCGGCATCAGATGCGGCTACTAGCTCTGACATCGTAATCTTACGCTCATTAATCAACCACTCCTGCGCATCAAGCTTTTCCCGTGCGAGACTGAGGACACAATCTCTCGTAATGCCTGGAAGTATCAATCCGTCCAGCGGAGGGGTGATGAGTTCATACTTTCTACCTCCTGCACCTCTCAACAAGATGAATACATTCATTGTCCCAGCTTCGGTGATTGTATCATCGTCGCCAATGAGCCATAAGCATTGCTGGTATCCATGTTTCTGCGCAGTYCGTTCTGGAGGTATRCAAGGCGCGTAATTCCCTCCGATCTTATAGCTACCTGCCCCGCCTGGCCAAGCACGAGCTGCTACCGAGCTCTTCATCGCTTCCAGTGAGATAGCTTTGCTTTCTTGTCCAAAGTAMGATCCGACAGGTGAAGCAATTAGGTAAAGGAGAGCAGAGGTAGGTGCAGTTACACCAAGACCGCCACTGGTACCCATAAGAACGGGCCGTAGATAGAGAGAATATCCCTGCTTGCTAGAAGAGATCAGCGAAGGATTTGGAATTGCGTCCGGACAAACTACTCACGCTACAATAAATCGCCCCTCTAGTTGCACAAATTCAGCGATTACCTTCAGAAGCTCCTCRGCATCAAATGRTGGTAACGCAACTCTTGCGGCAGATCTTTTGAATCKCTCCATGTTCATCCGAGGTCGAAACAGCCTGRGYCGGCCATCAGAGTCCTTGTAGGCTTTCATGCCTTCGAAACACTCGAACCCATAATGGAAGACGCATGCAGTCGGGTCTAAGCTTATATTTTGATAAGGAAGTATTTGAGGATAATGCCAACCCCGATCWGTGTCCCAGCGAATTTGAAGCATATGGTCTATCATGAGGATCAGTGACCAAACGACACACGTGAAGTCTTGGTGAGACATACCTGTGACATATTTCCCAAATTTAAGSTCATCGGGAGGAACAAGCTTCGAAGGGAYCTGGACTCTAGTGATTTGTAGTTTCGAAAAGTCYAGCGCTTGTGGAAATGAAGAAGAGTCATGTGATTTAGGAGTTGAAAGCAATGCTGGTGCCATTTTTGCTAACGGAATATGAATCGATTAAGCATTACATATCTACYGRTCTCTGGAACAGAACCAAGCATTTCCTCGAATAAAGACATGCCGGTGCGCGATACCCTCATGATCGGACACGTCAAATATCAGGACCGTGATCCCGAGCGGACCACAGCCGCACARGCTCGGTCCGGCCTCCGGAATGACTCAAGGTAATTCGCAAGGYTTGTTCTCCCGAAATGCYCCATGAAATGTTGAGTGCCRAGGTTGTGAATCAGCTCGCCATCGCTCAGCTCCGCCGTCTTACTGCTTAGAAGGARCCCGAAGCTCGTCAGCTCCAGCTACGCCTCGGCAGCTGATTCGTAAATGCCTGAGGCATTGAATGGATATGAAACATCGGAAATAGCAAAGAAGATCCTCGATTTCCTACTRCACCCAAGACGATTCCGGAGGTGCCGAGCGGCATTTTTCAAGCAGTCTCGCTGAATTCAGCTCGCCATATGGATCCAGGTGGCAAACGGTCTTTYTAGCGGAACCGGAAGTCGAATTTGATGTGCAGAAGGCAGCGAGAATGAGATCGCAAGTCACTTGGCTGTTTGGGGAGACTTCAAAAGTAGTCTGAGAGAGCGTCAGCTCGAGCTCGAGGAAAGAAACTTTAGCCCCTGAGAACCAATCAACCGGATCGGAAAAACGAAATTCCTGCCCGGACTAGACGATCCTTGCTGAGCCGTATCCACGCCCTTTTTTGGACGTTCCAATCCTTCATCTTTCATTCTTGTCATTTTGTGGGATTCTCGAAATTTTACTCTTCAGACAAGGGAAGGACGAAGCTGCGATTCACAAAATGGCAGAGGATCAGGCACAACATGCGATATTCCTACCTGAATCGATACAAGTATCGGCAAACACATCTTTTGTGCAGGAGTCCAAGGAGGGGTCGCTGCAYTATGAGAATGAAAAGATCAACATCCATAATGCTTCATCTACAGAAGACGRTCTTAACCCARCGTCAACTGCACAGGAATTYTCCCTCCCTCCTGTGGATGGCGGCAAAGATGCGTGGCTATTCTTAGCTGCGTCTTTTGTCATGGAGGCCTTGGTATGGGGTGAGTTTACAATTCCATCAATTACTCGATCATCTGCGGCCTCAAGAATCACATGAATCGRTATGSCAAACTGTCAATTGACTCCTTCTAACAACCATTAGGGTTCCCATTCGCATATGGAGTTTTCCAGGAATATTATTCTACTCATGAGCCCTTTGCTGGATCTGGTAACATCGCTGTAATAGGTACCTGCGCAATGGTAAAGCTCTCTRGTCCCGAAAACCTGCCTACTGCGTCTTGACTTACATTACCTAGGGAATAATGTACCTCGACCTCCCCATCATCTTCGGAATTTTGCAGCGTTGGCCCAGGATCCAAAAATGGTCAACAGCAGGAGGCTTGCTACTAATGTGTGTYTCACTAGTAGCAAGCTCATTCTCAACAAACACAACTCATCTCATTGTTACCCAAGGAGTGTTCTACGCTATCGGAGGYAGCGTCGCCTACTCCCCCTGCATTCTATTCATGGACGAATGGTTCTCCAAGAAAATCGGCTTCGCATATGGGATCATGTGGGCTGGTACGGGTCTTGCCGGTGTCATTGTTCCTATCGTTATGCAATGGGTCCTCGATCAATGGGGMTTTAGGACTGCTCTTCGGGTGTGGGCGATCTGTCTGTTCGTGYTGACAGCCCCGCTATTGCACTTCATCAAACGACGCGTCCCAATTGCTCAAGTCCACCAACCTCGACGCTTCGATTTTTCTTTCATCATCACGTCAACATTCGGCATTCTGCAGACTTGTAACGTCATCGAAGCTCTTGGGTTCTTCCTGCCATCTATTTATCTCCCAACATACGCCCGCTCCCTCGGCGCATCGACTCTTCTGAGCGCGCTGACTGTCATTCTCTTCAACGTTGCGTCTGTGTTTGGCTGTGTATTTATGGGCGCGATAGTAGATAAGCTGCACGTCACAACTTGCATCGCCATCTCCACCATCGGCTCTACGCTTGGCATTTTCATCATTTGGGGATTTTCGATTTCGTTGGCYCCGCTTTATGTGTTTTGCGTCATCTACGGTTTGTTTGCTGGCAGCTATACGAGCACTTGGCCCGGCATCATGCGAGATGTGAAAAAGAAGAAAGAATCGGCTGATCCCACAATGGTGTTTGCGTGCCTCGCGGCCGGGAGAGGTATTGGAAATGTCGCCTGCGGACCCCTAAGCGAGGCGCTCATCAAGGGCATGCCTTGGAAAGGACAAGCAGGCTTTGCGTATGGAAGCGGATATGGAACACTTATTATTTTTACGGGAGTTACTGCATTGTTTGGCGGTGCGAGCATCTTGGGTCGGCGTGTTGGATGGGTTTGAAAGTTTGGCTGTACATTACGGACTTTGCATTTTCCTTTTGTTGAGTTCAGCGTCGACTTAGATCTTTTAGAAAGCATCATGCGCGGATCAAAGGGTAGATTACACGGCGGTACACAAATGTATATGCTGCGGCTCTCAGGGGCATAAGCAAGAAGCACCTGGCGAAAATGCATAGACTTGGTCGTAAGACATTGCTTCAAATCTTCATGGCATAGATATTTACAATTTACAATTTTACTTTGACAGCTGGAGTGCTTTTCCACATCGCCATTATCTTTGCATTGCATTCCAGCATAGCCTGGCGGCACGGATTTTGAAACGACTAGCTCGTATACGCAATCTGAAGTCCAGAATCGTGTCGTAAGGCCTCATCCGGAGACTTCGAACAATGAATGTATCTTTGTCTCCGAGATCCTCAGAATTCGATGGCAATAATGGTTCGCTCGAGAGACCGAGAATCATAGAAGTCACGTCAACAGGTCCATCAAAGCCCGGTGCCGAGAACATATTAAGAGACCCAGAGAATATGTCTCATGCATTCTACTGTTTCAATAATATGCAGAAGCAAAAACATAAGCTCTTTAAACATTGGCAAAGCTTTACGAGACATTTGATATAAATGCTTTCGATCTCTCTCCAATATGCCTTCCGAGACAATAATTCACAATCCTCAAAGTACCAAAGACATCACTCCAAGCTATCAAGCATCATGCATAACCCAACAAAGCTCTTCCTTATCGCTTTCATAGGCAACTCTCTCGTCTTTGCAGGCCCAGTCGCTCAACAGAACACTCCCAAGCCACAATCACAGCAAACCCCGCACCGCCAGCGCTTGTGCGCGATGTCACGAGCATCACCAGAGTTACTCTTACGGATTGCCCGCCAGAACCCACGATTGCCGTGCGCGAGCCCGAGACTGGGAGTGTCATGAGTGTCGTAGGGACGGCTACTACGGATTGTCCTCCTGATGCTACAACTGCTTAAGTGATTTGAGCTGATGGATTATGGGAAAGATGGGGAGAAAGGCGGAACAATGGGAAGGAAGTTCAGCAGTGCGGGCCATTGTCTGGGTGTCGGCTGTTGTTTCTGTGTTGAATAGCTTTTGAAATATGAGTTTGCTGGAGCATTGATTTCTGTTGTTTTTAAGTGATCTTCTTGGTTCTGCTGTAAAATATAATAATATGGAAAGTGACTTGGCAGAATTCTAAACTTTCTTCGGGAGGCGGATGTAGAACGGGAATCGCCCGTATATAGAATAGAGAGACGGCCAAGTGAGGTTATTTCAACACGTCGTGAGAAATTAATGTCCCGGTCCCGTAATTTAGTCACAACAATTGACAGTCAAGCTAGTATACTGCCGACCTTGACAAGGCAAGGCAAGTCCTTTCATTGAAAAGAAACGGAACTCCGTCAACAAGCTCATTGAGGGCTCCATAGGCCTACTTGCCCTCTAAAATTCTCGATAGAGGGGCGTTGTCTGCGGTACTGGTTGATCACAACTTCCAAAGCCAATGATCACAGCACATGTAAACATAACTACAATTGTATCCAAAACTGGAGTTTTGTGAGTTTCAAGAAAAAACATAAGAAACTCATCTCCCCTTTCCGCAACCTTTAAGTCTCCAGCACAGCGCCCAAGACCTCGACATATGCTCTTGCAAATAATCAAACCAGCGAACCCACATCCCCATCTACTACGATGTACGCAACAACTTTGTCCCTTCTCTTCGCTCTAGCCGCAACCATCGCCGTCACCTCCAGAAACCCACCTCCACAGGTGCTTCAACCAAATGCATCCGAGCCAGAGGTGCAAGACCTCGTAAAGGAGGTCGGTGTCGAGCTAACTCCGCGACGATCCTCGGGCATGGCTTCACGACATTAGTTCTCAAGCGCGATATTAGCACCTCCACCTTCAAGCGTGAAATCAGCACATCAACCTTCAAATGAGCAGACGTGACAACCAGTCTCCAAATTGAACTCGCTACGACCAGCCCCGCAGATGACAAGAAAATCACTCTCGACAAACAGGTTCTTCCTACATCAATCTCTGAGACTGTGACGTCTACGTCCATTGCCAAGCGCTAACTTCCTACGTCTATCTCCGAGAGTGTGCTGCCCACTGTGGTTGACAAGCTTGCTGTTCTGCCGACATCTTTCTCTCCAAGTGTTGTGCCTACAGTCGTCGAACGTGACATTTCGACGTCAGCCGAATGTTGCTGCTTAAATAGAGACATGAATAGATTTCAGCCCGAGCGGGGCAAGGTGGAAAGCGGAGAGAGGGGAGTAAGCGGTGCTGGACGCTGTAGAAATAAAAGTCTGTGGCTAATCTTGACATATGAGTGGAATATTTCAAATGAAAGTAATGTAATCAGTTTGATGCAGTGACAAACGCGATCTTGTTACTCATTTCGTGAATGCAAGTCGATAGTGAAATCTGCGATGGTTAGTGTTGGAACTCCATAGGACAGTAATCAGAATGAGATGACGGCTTACGCATGCCGGTTGAAGATAGATATATATAGCTGCCTGTAATGTCCTGCTAGCCAACAGACATTCAAGTGAAGCCAAAGCATCGAGTTCTCCGCGAAACAAACACAACATTTTCACTTGAAGTAAGTACAACACTGTGTAATTAATAACTAGAAACTACAACACAATATTCTCACCATGCAATTCTATGACATCATTGCCTTCCTCGCCTTCTTCCCCCTCAGTCTAGCCTGCGCTCTCCCAGAGCCATCCAGTGACCCTTGCGTCTGCCACAAGGTGGGCGCTTGGTGCGATGGCCGCGTCAAGACCGGAGAGCTGTCTGGCAACTGTGATGGGATCACTCTATATGAGTGCAAGGAGGTCAATAAGCCAGCCATGGCTCATCCGTGTTTGACCCAAGCACGGGGTGCGCCTCCGGGCTACAACGAGATTTGCAACCAGGATAAGAATGAACCCGGGGCGCCAGGGACGTTGGGGGTGGATCAATGTACGGTTGACTAGCTTAGATTAGACCGGAATATGAGGAAATAAAGGATTCGTTGTGTTAAAGTCTGAACAGATGTGCGTACCGTGATGTAAAGTCCCTCCTTTTTCGCGATATGTCATCAAAAGTGAGAGTTTGATTTCAAGCTTGAGCTGCTTTGCTGCAATGACAAGTTGGATATTGTGACACTCCCCAGATGACTCTTAATAGTAAGAAGTGTAGTGACTATTAACGGACTCTGAAGTATGACAGTAACAAAAATAATGACGTCTCGACACTCTCAATTGAAGCTATATAGATGCACGTGTAGTTTCCTCAATTCTGGAAATCAGAAAGTCAAGCAAACACATCAAACTCTGCAAGTAATTATCACCCCCACTTGGAGAAAGCGAGACCCTTTGTGATCAACCAAAATACCGTATTCTCACAATGCGGCACTCAAAATCATCTCACCTACTCGCCCTCGTCCTCTGTTTTCTCAGTCTGACTTGCGCCCTTCCGCAAACACCCCGAGGGGACGACTGCATCTGCCACAAAGAAGGAG
>QYSG01011481.1:11811-34310 GCA_003988875.1 Lachnum nothofagi
ATATATTCTAAAGGTTTATATATTCTAAAGGTTTATATATTCTAAAGGTTTATATATTCTAAAGGTTTATATATTCTAAAGGTTTATATATTCTAATAGTTTTATTTAAAAGTGGTGTTTTATTCTATTGAAAAATAAAAAATATTTTTGTAAAAGCAAATATTATTATTATATATAATAAATTAATATATATATTTATAGGATGTTAACATTCTGCCGGCGCTTTAAAAAAAATTAATTGCCACAAAAACTTATAAAATAATTTTAAAATAAAATATAAAACAAAAAAAAAGCGGAAATAAAAATTCATATATTTCAAAAAATTATATAATATATGCCGTCACGCGGGGGCAACGGCAAGCCCAGAATAGGGTTTTTATTTTATTTTATTTTATTATTATTATTATTATTTATAAAAAACGCTCCGCTGGCCCTCCGGAGGCCACTGCATGGGGCTTATAAAGGGTTTTTATAAATAAATAAATAATTTTATATAAATTTTATAGATTTTTTTAATTACTAAATTTTAAAATTTAAATATATTTGAAAATTATTATATATAATTTAAAATTAAATATTAAATAAAATATTTATTATTAAATACCAGGGGGAGATCCCTTGGGACCCCCCTTTTTGTTTAATAATTTATTATAATTTTAATTATAAATAAAATTCTATTAAAAAAAAATTTGTTAGTTATTTTTAATGATTTAAGATTTTGTTATTTAAGATTTGATTATAATTATAGTTTTTAATTTAAGTAATTAAATATTAAAATTATTTTAAAAACCGATATATATAATATATAAAATTATTTATTATTATATTTATTTTATTTAATTTATGGAAGTTTTCTAGGACCTTTTATTTTTATTTTTATTATAAATTATAATAGCTATAATAGCTATAATGGCTATAATAGCTATAATGGCTATAATAGCTATAATGGCTATAATAGTTAAATAGTACAGTGGTGCAGTGGTGCAGTGGCGCAGTGGCTATAATGGCTGAAGTAGCGCAGTGGCATAATAGCTAAAATAGCACGTGCAGGCCAAAGCCGCAGGCACGTGCCCAGAGCATATAATAAAAGCTATAGGCATATATAGGCCAAAGCATACAATATAAGCTGCAGACATATAGCTATCTTATCAAAAAACTTTAAAAAGCCGCATTATATATAATATTAAAACTATAATAATAATAATAATAACAATAATAATAATAATAATAATAATAATAATATAAATATATTTTTTAATTATTTTATAGATATACTATATAAATTTCAATAAAAGGATACTAATTGCTTATATAACCCCATTGCTTCCGCTGATAAAGAGCGAATGCGACAATGGCGGATGACGTAAGCGGGGGCCGACAGTTATTAAATATATAAAAATTATATAATTTATAATTTATAAGTTTAATAATTATTATAAAAGTTTTAGTAAAATTTAGGTTTTTATATTATTTAAAACTTTTAATTAATTATTAAGTTTTATATTGGAGGATTTTGCCATAAGTTTTATATTTAATAAAAAAATCTTTCTTTTGTTATTTTATATTAAAAATATGTATTTGTTCTTAATAGTGGCCTTTTAATAATAATATTTTATATTATTTATGGTTTTTTGAAAAATTTAAGACTTAAAGGACTTAATGGAATTTATATATTTAAAAAATACCAAAAAGGATTACTTATTAAAAACAAATATATATATAGGAAATAAATAAAAAAAATAAAATATATAGAAATAAAAGTAAAATTTTTTCTAATAATTAAATTTTTTTTATTAAATTCTTTTTTAACTTAAAGTAAAAGATTTAGTAATAAAGTTCTAAATATTGCATTATTTTAAAGTTTATATATATATATATATATATATTGTTTATATAAAGGAATTAGAGGAAAAGTAACATTATAGAAGTCTTTGTACGGCTTGTCTTGTTGTAGCTTATTTTGTTGCTGTTTTTTTGCGTTAGAATCAGCGTAGTTAATATTTTTTTAGTATTTTACATTTTATGGTTTTAAAGCTTAAATTTATTATTCCAAAAATATTTTTATTTAATTAAAAATATTTTAGCAAAAAAAACCAATTTTTTAATAATTAGGATTATAAAGTATTAGAATAGTAGATAAAGGGTGGCTGGAAGCCCCCGCAGGGGCTTCCAGCCACCCGATTAAGCAAAGTATAGAATGGGCCGTAGGCCTATTCTATACTCTATAATGCACTCATTACAACATAAAGCCCGATTTAGAGTTTCGAACTCTCCAAATATTTGCGTATGTATATACTATATTTTTGTAAATATATAATATAGTTTAAAAACGAAGACTTAGCGGGTATCGGTGAAAGTCGGGTTTATAACCTAATAAAAGGTATAAATTATATTGAGAAGAGGAGGACGGAGCCCTCCTTTTATAAAGAGGGAGGAGTGGGCCCTGAGGGCCCCTACTTTTCAGTATCGCCCTCCTCTTCTCAAAATAACTCATACTTTTTATTAGATTTCGGTAAAAGCTAGTCTTATAACATAATAAAAGTTATAAATTATTTTAAGAAAAAAAAAGGCAAAGCCTTTCTTTTATAAAAAGAAGTAGGCCCGCAGGGCCCACACATTTCCATATTGCAGAATTGTTCTAGGGCTGCAGGGCTGCAGGGCTGCAGATGGTGGTGGTGCTATCCATACTCCAATCTAGTCCTTCAAGGCTTATACAAATGTTTTATATATATTATAAAATCCTTTATAACATTACTATTTATATATTAAATATTTATAATTTTTTTGTTATTTTTTTTTAGGCCTATTAATTATTTATTTTTTATAAATATATAATATAAGTTTTTATTATTATTATTTTATAATAAAATAATTTTATATATTAATATATTTGATTATATTATAATTTATTAAACTATTAACAAAAATAATAATATTTAAATTATTAAAATTAAAAAAATTCAATTATTTAAAAAAATATTTTTTTATAATATTTTTTAATAATATTTTTTAATAATATTAATTTATATTATATATTTAACTTTATATATAAATAATAATAATAATATTCATTATTTAAAAATTAATTAATATTATTATTTCTTAAATTAAAAATAAATTAATAAATATTTTCTAAAATATATTAGTAAAATTATATAAATTAAATAGTTTTTTGTTAAAATAAAACTTTAAAAATAATATATTTTTAAAAAATTTAAATTTTTATTTAATAGTATTTTAATATTTTTTAATAAAATTCAAAAAATAATAATTAATTATTAAATTAATATATATAATATTATATATATATATATAATATTTTAATTTAAATATTTAAATATTTTTTAATATATAATAATTTCTAAGCATTATTTTTTGAAAATAATATTTATTATTATTATATATTATTAAAACTAATTTAATGATTTTTAAACCTTCTTAAAGATTTTTGGTTTTATTAGTTTTCCTAAAGGATTATTAAAAAAAATAAACAAAAAAACTTATAAATAATCTAATAAAAAAGTTTAGAAAACTAAAATATTCCTTTAAGTTAGGATTTTCGTTTAGTATTTAAGTAGTTATATAATAGTATTTATTTAAACTATTATCATTTTTAATAAAGTCCTAAATAAGGAATCTTCCAACGGTAATTGACTCGATCCGTATATTTTTTAATTTTTATAATTAGATCCATATTTTTTTAAATAACTTTATTTTTTCCATTTTAGAAATAATTTCCAAAATTAAAATTTTGTTTATAAATTTAGGATAAATTTATTAATATATTTGTTATTACTAGGATTCGGGAATAGCTTTATTTATCCACTGCCAAGATTTGGGAATAGTTTAAATTTTTATTATTTTATTTTAATATATATTTCTTAAAAACTATAATATTTTTATTTTAGTATAATATTTTTAGTTTTTATTTTTAATATAATTTGATATTTTAGTTTTATATTATATAAAAATTTAATATAACTATATATTACTATTATTATTATTATAGATTTTGCTGGAGTTCTACTGTAGTATTATATTAAACCAAAGTTATTAATTTTATTGATTTTATTGATTTTTAAAATATTAAAATATTAAAATATTATTATTAATCTAGTTATAATTTTAGTTTTAGATAAAAACGGTTTTAATTAATTTAATTTTAAATACTATATAAAAAAAGTTATGTTTATAAACGGTTTTGCGGTTATTTTAGACCTTATTTAAGCTTTAGTTTCCTTTTTTAAATTTTTTTATTGTTATTATAGCTAAAACAATTGTTTATAAAATAACTATAACTAAATATATTGTTAATAAAATAAAACGTAATTAGTTTTATAAATAATAAAATAAAAGGCAATGTTAAATTTATATAATTATTTAAAGTGAATATAATATTAATATTTATAATATATATTTATAATATAATAAACATAATAAATAAAAAATAGGCTATAGATATCGGTAAATTTACTAATTTAATAATTTAATAATTTGGTTTTATGCTTTTCTTTTTACTAATTATATTAATATATTATTTTTTTATAGAAAATTATTCATAATTAATTTTAAATTACAGAATTTTTATTTATTAATTATATTTATTAATTATATTTATTTTTATTTAGTTGATTTTGCGGTTTTTTCAAAGCTTTAGTTTTATTTATATTTTTTTGAATTTTTTGATTACTTTATAGTTACTTAAAAAAACCCATTTAAAAAACTTATAATAAAAACTACTTTTATTATAAATGGAAATACTTGCAAAATTAAAAACTTTTATATTTTTTATTATTGAAATGGGTAGGCCCGTAGGGCCCATTCCTTTCTTTATAAAAAAAGGGCTCCGCTCTCTTTTTTTTAATATAATATATATTTTTTATTAAATTATAAGTTTAGTTTCCGCCGATATTCGCTAAGTCTTCTTTTTTTTTAAAAATATATATATATTTATAAAAATATAATATATATATATATAAGTATTCGGAGAATTTTAAATTTTTAATTGGAGTTTAAGTTTTTTTTTTAGCCTAGAAACTTAAAAATCTATATTTTTTAAATTAATTAAATTTTTTAATTGGCTTTAGGCTATTTTAAAATATTTTATTAAATATTAAATATTTTAAATTTAATTAAATTAAAAAAGTTTTATATATTAATTTAAAGTTTTTAAAATCTTTTTTTTTAATAATATATTTTTAAAAAATTTTAAAGCCTTTGGAAACTTCGAAAAATATACTATAATTAGGCTTTTAATAGACGGAATCGTCGGATTAAACGTTAAAAATACTATTATTAATTTTGATTTTAATGTTTTATAAAACTAAATAAAACTAATTAGATAGTTTTACTCTATTTTTAGCATAATAAGTTTTTATTTATATATATATTTATTATAACCTTTTAAATACAAATTTTAATTATTCAAAAATATTTGTATTTAATATATTAATTTTTGATTTAATGTTATTTTACTTGCCTACAAAAGCTTTGATAAAAGCTTTTTACTTTTATTAAAAAATATTTTATATAATTTTAAAAGGTTTTAATTTTAAAAATTCAAAAATTTTTATTTTATTTAAGTTTTTTAAATAATAATTTATATTAGCTAAAAAATTTTAAAATTTTTATTTAAATTATTTAAATATTAAAAACTTTACTTTAATAGCAAAAAACTTAATAATATATTTGGAAATTATTCTTTATATAAAATTAATAATTATTTATTAAAATAATTTTATAAATATAAATATTATAATTATTTTTAAATTTAAAATTAGGATTTTTAAAATATAGTTGTTGCTATTATTTATACCATTGTTTATTTAAAAATCAATTTTTTTTAAATATTTGTTTATAACACTTATATAAACCTATTAATATTCGCTTATTATATGATTTTTATTAGATTATTTTTTAAATTAAAAAATTTAAATATTTTTCAAATTTAAATTGAACATTATTAATTTAATATATTAATTTTTACTAAAAAATATAATTTATAGAAAAACTTTAAAGATTTTTATATTAAAGTTTATATTAATAATTTTTATTTTATTAATAAAGAAAAAATATAATATTTTTATTTATTTATAAGTTTGCTATAGCGTATAATATAGCGCTGGAGTTTAATACCGCGCATTAATATTTTTAGTTTATTTTCTAGCGTTATTATCTTTTTGCTTTTGATTTTAGCGCCGCAATCTTTTATATATACCTTTTATATTTTAAATATAAAGAATCTTTTGTAAAAACTAAAGTAAATAATTCCTTTTATAGAATATTATTATTAAATATTATAATAATTAAACAAATAAATATAAAAGTGGTTTTAGTTTTATAAATATTAATTACTTGGAAAACAGCGATAATTAGATGGAATAAAATAAAATTATTAAAAAATAATTTATTTTTTAGGGATTTAAATATGCCCTAAGGCCATTTTAACTTTTTTATTTAGGTTTATATATTTAGTTTAATATTTTTTTAATATAAATTCGAAAGTATTTTAAAAGGATTTTTGCCTTTAAAGCTTTTAAGAATAGGTATAATAAAAGTAAAGTATAGGCTTGTACTATTATTTTTAATTATTGCGAATTTGCCTTTTATATTAAAATCAAGTAATTATTGGATTTTATAGGTATTTTCTAAAAATATCTTAAAAATATCTTAAAATAATTATATTATTTAATAAAATAATATTTTTAAATTTTTAAATTTTTAAATTATTTTAAAATAATATTTTTATTATTATTTTATTATTATTTTATTTTTAAATTTATAATAAAAAATAAATTCAAAAGGCCACTACATTGAATAATATGGTTATATTGGCTAGTACAACTTTTTAAAATATTGCCAACGGTAATATCCAAACTATAACAATTTAGTATTATATTTATTATAATAAACATAATTATATAATAAATAAATACGAAACGAAAAACCTATTTTTCAGAAAAAAACAATTAAATATCAAAAAATAAAAGAAATAAAACTCAAATAAAAAACCCAAAACCAGCTCTAAAAAGAAGGTCATGGCTATAATAGCGTATTTAATATTGAATTTAGGCCTTATTGGGGATAAGTGGGTTCTGGATATAAATTATATAATATATTTATATGGCAATTAAAAGTTCTTTTTAGAATTTATGCCTTTGGTTTATTAAATGTTTATTTAAAGTATTAAGGTTTAGTTAATAAGCAAGGGGACAATTTAAATTCCGTGTAAAATAAGCAATAATATTATTTATTTATATTTCGCCGGCATTTTTTATTATTTTAATTTAAGTATTAATTTTTTTTTAAATTTTATAAATTTTATAAATTTTATTTATTTATAAATTAAAATTAAAATTAATAAAATTATTTTTATAATAAAACAATAAAATAAACTTTAAATTCTTAATATTAAAAAAATATTTTTAAAGTATATTATTATACTAATAATAAAAACTAAATATTTTGTCCGTTTTATCTTTTAGGTTTAGTATGCCGAAATAGGCCATTTAAAAGAATAAAATATTAAAAAGCTAATAAGCTAAGCTATTAATATTAGCTTAAAATAGGGCTTTAAATATTACTATATATATGTTATATGCCTGCAAAACTATATATATAGTATTTTTTATAAATCTAAAATTAAATTTAGCAAATATTTTCTAAAGTTTTTTTATATTAATATAATAAGTTTTATATATATTATAAAATTTAATAAAATTTGTTATTTTTTTATATTATATATAATTATATTAAATTTAATAAAATATATATAATAAAATATAAAAAGTATTGCTTTATTTTATTAAATTTTTTTATTAATTTACCTAATAAATCCATTAATTATATAATAATAATAATAATAATAATAAAGAACCTTAATTTCTAAGCGATTATTTAAGTAAAAAAAAATCCTATAAAAGCCTAAAATATCCTATAGTCCTAAAATAAACAATTTTTTAAAAAAATAGAATATAATTCTTTGAATTAAAGCTAAAGCAATAATTAAAGGATTAAAAATTCCTAAAAAACTCTAGCCAAAAGCTATTCGCTACATTAATTATTTTTATAATTAAAACTTTTATAATACTATTAATATAACTTTATTTGAGGCTATTAACTATTGTAAATTAGATTTAGGCTATATTAAAGTTTTTAATTTTAAAATATAAAATATAATTAATTAAAAAAAACATATAAAAAACAATATTTTATTAAAAATATTAATAGAATTTAAAAAAAATTATATTTATTATATTTTTATTTTAAAAAAACAAAATCATTTATAATAATAATATTTATATTATAGAAAATTTGTGTTTTAGTTATTAAAAACTTTATATTTTAAAATCAAATAATAACTTTTTAGTATTAAATTTAAAAAATATATATTTAATAAAAACTTAAATAATAAATTTAAAAAGTATTAACAATGGTTTTTTTATAGATTTTTTTTTGCTATTAGGTAGGCATTATTTTTTATTAGGCGGTTTTAATAATATTTATAATATTATATTTTTACTAGTATGGAATTTTGTACTGCCGGTATTTTTTTTAAAAAACTCTAAAATTATTAAACTATTTATAAAAAAAAAGAAAATATATATATTAAAACAGTGCTAATTCCTATTTTAAATATTTTAAATATATATTCCAAAAAAAGCAACTTTAAATTTAATATTATTAATATTTTTTAATAAAGTTTATTAAGAAATAAATACAATTTTAAAATAATATATTAATTTGAAGCTATTTTCTAAATTAGAAGGGTTCACCGGCCAACCATAATTACTACTTAACTATTTTAAAAAAATATATATTTAAAAAATAAATTTTATAATGTATTAATAAAAATTAATTAAAATATTTTATATTTTATATTTTATTATATTATTAATTTTTTTATAAATTAAAATTCTAAAGTTTTAATAAAATTTAAATAATAAAAATTTTTATAAATTATTTTAATTTTAGTTTATTTTAATAATAAAAAATTTAATAAAAAAAAACTATATTTTATTTAATTTTTATTTAATTTATTTAATTTATTTAATTTATATAATTTTTTAATTTTTAAAATTTAAATTAAATTTTTAGAAATTTTTAATTTAATTAATTTTATTTAATAATAAAATATAATTAGTTAAATTTTTTCTTAAAATTTATAATAATAATAATTTTATTATTTGGTAAATATTTTAAAATATTTTAAAATATTATTTTATTTAAAATAAAAAATAAATAATTTATATATTAATTTATTAATTCATTATTTATATATGGTTTTATTTTTACAAAAAAAAATTAAAATTAAAATTAAAATAATTATTTTAAAAATAATTAGGTAATAATTACGATTAACCGGTAAACCCTTTTATATATACTAAAGGAAGCGCAAGAATCGGGGAACTGGGATTAATAGAAATAAACTATTAAGAATAAATATACTTTTTTAATAAAAAATAATATTTAAATATTTTTTAATTTTTTAAATAATTACATTATATGGTAATTGACTCGATCCGTATACTTTTAAATTTTTATAACTAAATCCGTATACTTTTTAAAAAAAATATTTTAATCCATATACTTTTCTAAATAAGTTTATTTTTTCTGCTTTGGGACTAGTTTCCAAAATTAAAAATTTATTTAATAATCTTAAATAAACTTATTAATATATTTATTATTACTAAAATTTAAAAATAATTTTATTTATTTATTACTAAAATTTAAAAATAGTTTTATTTATTATTTAAAAATTTTTTGTGGGAAAGATTATATATATTTGTTTGGCTTTTAATTATAAATTAATTTATATTATTTTATTTTATTTTTAATATATTTATTTATTGCTAAAATTTAGAAATAGTTTTATTTTTTTATTACTAAAATTTGGGAATAATTTTATTTTTATAATTTTATAATTTATAATTTATAAGTTTTTATAGATTTTTCTTAAAATATTAAAATTTCATTTAATATTTATAGTTTTTGAAGGTTTTTATTTATAAATTATTTATATTTAAACTATTTAAAAAAAAAATATATGAATTAAGTAATTTTTTTAAAAAATATATGGATCTAATTATAAAAATTTAAAAGTATATGGATCGAGTCAATTACCGTACATTATATTAAAAAACAAATAAATATTTAAATTTAAATGAAATTTTTTTTAAAGAAATTCTACATTATAAAACCAAATAAATAATATATAATTTTAAATAAAGAAAAAGTTTTAACTATAATAAAACTAATAAACTTTAAAATTATTTTTATTTTTACTATAGTTAAAAATTATAAAATAAAATAAATAAATATAAAATTTTTTTTTTATAAAAATATTAATATAATTATTTATATTAAATAATTAATTAAATATAAAAACAAAATCTCTAAAAAATACCTTTTAAATAAAAAATCTTTTAAAATATTTTTATATATTAAAATAAAAATATTATTTATATTATTTTAAAATAAAAATTATTTGGAATTAATTATAAAAAATATTAAAACTTAATTAAAAAAAATATCTAAAAAAGGTTTTTAAAAACTTTAATATAGAGGATTTAAAGTTTATTATTATATTTATAGAAATTTATTTAAAGTTTATATCCGCTAATATTAATTATAAAATATTATTTTTATTATTTTAATAATAAATAATTTTATTATTAATTTTATTAAGTAATATTAAACAACCGTAAAAAGGATTTTTTGGTATTTTTAAGGTATATTATTTTTTTAATTTAGTTTTTACGGAGACTTTTTAGCCCTAATAGGCTACTTTAATTTAAATTAAACTAAGAATTAAAATACCTAATAATTAACTTTTAGCAATATATTTAATATAGGTAATAAAGCAATTAGCTCGTTTTTTAAATATTAGCCTACTATTGCTTTTTTTATATAAAATTAAATATATTAATTAAATATAAATTATTAAAATTAAGGAAAATAGTTAGTTTTTAATTATAATTATTTATTATAATAATTAAAAAGTTATTACCTTAGCAAAAAACCCTATTTTTTATATTTATATTTAATATATAAATATATAATTTAATTTTATATAAAAATAAATTATAATAAATATAATAAACCTTTAATATATAGCTATAAAAAAACGTTAAGTATTGCCAAAAGTATTTCTTAGAATTTAACTATAATAATTTATAGGGTTTGTAATTTTTATTTGATTATTAAAACTAATATTATTATTATAATATATGTAATTTTGTTTAAAGCTATATATAATTTAAAAACTATATATATACTATATATAATATATATAACTTATAGGTTTTATTTAACTACTAAAATTTAATAGTTTTATTAAATATATTATATTTGAATTTTTAGTTTAGGCTTTTTATAAAGCATAGTTTTATCATAGAATTTAGGAGTTTTTTTTGGAGTTTTTATATATAGTTTTAAGTTTATATTTAAAAAAAAGTATGCCCTTTAAGTAGAAGTATTGAAATAGGTAGGCCCGCAGGGCCCACTCCTCTCTTTATAAGAGGAGGGCTCCGCCCTCCTCTTCTCAATACAACTCATACCTTTTATTATTTATAAATATTTATATTATATAAAATCTAAATATTAAAATATAACTATAAAAAAACTACCAGGAAATATTATTGCAAAAACTTTAATAAAATATTTAATAAACGCCAAAAAACTATTTTATTTAGATTAATATTATATTATTATTAGTGGTTTTATTGCCAGTTAATTTATTTTATAAACTAATATTACTTTTTTTGTTTTTATTTGTGTTTTAGAAAATAATTAAATAATTAATATAAACTATATTAATTATATTATTGGTTTTATAATTAATTTTATTAAATTTAATAAAAAAGATTATACTATTTGTAATGGTATTAATAGTTTTATTAAATTTAAAAGCATTAGTAAAATCCAAATTCCAATTATATTTAAAAAGAATACCTTAATTTTTTTAGTATTATTTATAAATAATAATAATTTATTTTATTTTAATATTTTAATAATTTAATAAAATCTTTAAACTAATATTAAATAAAAATTTGATTTTGTAAATTATTAGCTTTTATATAATTAAAGCTATTAGTAAATATAGGCTTTAACTATTTAATTAAAACCAGTCCTAATAATTATTTACTGTTGGTTTTGCGGATAAATCTAAGATTATATTATAGGCTTTTAAGTCAAAAGCTTTTTTTTGTTATTTTAATTTAGTTTATTAAAAAAAATTATTTTAGGGAAGTTTTTTATTAAAATAAATTATATTTTATTCGGCAAATAATCTTTGGAATTATTAGTTTATTATTATTAGTTAATTGTTTATAATTAATATTTTATTACCATTTCTTTGTATTATGTTTTATTATAGTTTTATATTTTATACATTATTTATATTTATTACTATTTTTGTAGTTTATAGCTTTTATATAGGCTTTTACTTATTATTTATTAATTCTATGGAATTTAAACCTTTATATAAAAAGCTTTTATTTGCGTTTTAAGTTTATACTATTAATTAAAATAAATTTTTTTGGTATAATTATATAAAATATTTGAAAATATAAAAATTAAATTAATTTGCGGTTATTATATTAAATATTAATTTTTATAAAAAGTATCCAGTAAACTTATATATTTATTTTATTTATTTTAATTAAAAAAATATAAAATACTTTTATAAATATAAAATCCCGCCGGAAAAATATTATATAATATTTATTTATTTTAATTAAAAACTATAATAATAATTGATATTTTATTATTTTTATATATAATAAATTTGAAATTATTATAGTTTATTATATAAAATCCAAAGAAAAAATAAATAAATATTTTATTTATTTTTAAAAATATTTAGATTTTAATTGGATTATTAAATATTTATATGATAATAATAATAATACTAAATATGTTATTAATTAATTTTAATTAAATATTTTTAAATTAAATATTATATAAAAATTAATTAAGTTTTATATTTTATAAATAAATAGATTATTAAAGTTTTAAGTAGATTATATAATGCAAAACAACCCTGTTTTTTAAGTTTGCTAGATTGTTGCAATAAGTGCATTACAGAGTATAGAATGGGCCTACGGCCCATTCTATACTCTGCTTAATCGGGTGGCTGGGAGCCCTGCGGGGCTCCCAGCCACCTTCTATCTATACTTCTAATACTCCCACATAGATAGAGGAGGTATCTAAAGCTACGGTACAAAGGCTGGAACACTGCCAGTGGCTCCCACATACTTAAAGCTCCTACTCAAAGCTCCTAGAAGTCCAACTCTAGCTCTAGCTCTACAGCTCCCATATACTCCAATAAACAACAAATGGCTATGCCTCCAGTAAAACCTTTTATATGCAAAACCCAATGGAACAAAAGCAAATCAAAGAAAAGGATTAGCGGCCAAAAACAAAAGAAAATATAAAATACAAAAAACGGCAGGACTAAGCGCTGCCAAACAATAAATGCCGCCGCAAACGGCCATATAATTTTCTAAATAAAATAAAAGATAATATAGGCATATTATACCCCAAAACAAATTAAAATAAGCTTAGAATCCAACGGCCGGAATAAATTACGGTTTTATTTGTAAATTTCTTTTTCAGACAATGGACTTTATGTAATATAAACTGCCGGTTGGCCTATTTGCCAGGAGCTTCTATGGGCCGAATAAACTACCGATTGGCCGGTTTCTAGGCATATAGTATATTTTATATTTGAAATGGTTTATATGGCTTAAAGTTCCAAAGTTAATTACTAAAATCTTAGTAATATATTTTTTAAACTATAAAGTTTTGGTGATATATTCAATGGTTTTTATAACCTTAAAGTTTTTAGCTTCTATTATAACTTTTGCAAAAACGGCTAATATTATTATATCGGTTATTTTTTCTATATTATAGGGCAAGCGAATATAAAAAGCAAAGAATAATAATATCTATTTTTTACTTTATTTTTATAATTATAATATTTGTTTTTTATTAAAGTAAATAATTTAAAAAAAAGAAATTGTTGAAAATACAACTTTAAGGGATTATTTGACTTTAATAATAATCCGAAATACTTTGAATTTATTCTAATATAAAAATTTAGTAAAACCATTTATAATTTATTTAATTATAAAAATATACTATAATTTAATATAATCTTCAGCAATTTTTTTATAAATAAAATATTAATAAACTTTTATATATTTTATTTAATTATATAAAATATTATTTTTAAATAATATAATAGTTTTTTAATTATTTCTATAAATTATTATAGTTTTAAAATCTAGGTTTTTACTAAAATCGATATTCTTTAATAAATATTAAAATCAAATGGCTTTTTTGATAGCATTGGTTATATTTATATATTTGGCTTTATATAAAAATAATAAAATAATAGGCTAATATTTAAAAGACTAGGAAATAACGGCAGACCCAAAATTAAAAATATATTTAAAAATAAAGCGGCGTATATTAGAGTTTTTTGTCTAATTAAAGTTTATATAATTTTTTAATAACTATAAAATTTTACAGTAAATAAAACTTATATTAATTATATAGCAAAAATATTAAAAAAAAAATTTTATAGTAATTATATATTATAAAATTGGATTAACAAAAAACCTAGAAATAACTAAAACTACAAAAGTAATATTTAAATGGATCCTTAGTATAGTATATATTAAAAATTTTATAATAAATTAATATTTCTATTTAAACTTAGAATTGGCGATGTAATTAGGGCTAGCAAAAACTAAATAACTAAAGATTTTTATAGAAATATTATATAAATTATAATTGAATATATTATATTAGCAAAAGATTTTAGAGATATATATAGTTTAATAAAACTGTAATTAATAATTTAAATAATTATATTTAATTTTTATATTTAAGTAAAAATAATAAAAATTTAAATTAAATATATAAAAATAATTATTTAAGGTTTTTTTTAAAGTATTAATATTAGTTTTGGATTTGTTAGCAATAAGGAAATCATTTATATAAATAATAATGATTATATTGTTTTTATAGAAAATAAATAAATTAACATTAAAAAATTAAAAGCCGAATTAAGCCAAAAATATAGCTAAAATATTATATTAAATATATAGAAATTATTTAAAATTATATAGGATTTTTTTAAATTTTGCTATATTACCATTAATATTATAATTAAAAAAAAAATAATTTAAATTTTTTTTTTAATATTATTATATAAAAAAGCAGTTTTAATATTTATTTGTTTTAGTTTCTAGTTATATACGGCCGCAAAGGCAAAAATGGCTTTATAGCTTATAAGTTTAATAACCGCCGTAAAGATTTCAGTAAAATTTAAGCTTTTATATTATTTAAAGCTTTTAATTATTTATTGAGCTTTATATTGGAGAACTTTGCTATAGGCATTATATTTGATTTTAAATATTTATTTTTTAATAAAAAGGGACTTTTTTTTAGGCATTTTATATAATTCCCAGATATTATTCTTTATTAAAAATATATATTTGTTTTTAATGGCGGTTTTTTAATAGTGCTATTTTATATTATTTATAGCTTTTTGGAGGGTTTAAGGTTTAAAAGGCTCGGTGGAGTTTATATATTTAAAAAATGCCAAAAAAAACTATTTATTAAAAGCAAATAAATATATAGAAAATAGGCAAAGAAATAATAAATCTAGGAACAACGGCAAAGATTTTTTTAATAATAATATAAACTTAGGGTAATTTAGTGGTTTAATGCAATTAATATTTTTTTTATTAAATTCTTCTTTTAATTTAGGGTAGGGAGTTTAATAACGGAGCTTTAGGTACTATATTAATTCAAAGCTTTTGTTTATACTTTCTTTATTGGTTTCTTTATCTAAGATTTATAGACTTTTATATAAAGGGATTAAAGGGGGAGTAGTATTATAAAGGTTTTTATATGACTTTTTTTGTTATAGCTTATTTTATTGTTTTACATTAAAGTTAATGTAGTTAATATTTTTTTTGGCATTTTGCGGTTTATGGTTTTAAGGCTTGGGCTTATTGTTTCAAAAAATATTTTTATTTAATTAAAAGAGATCTAGTAAAAAAAATCGGTTCCTAAATGGTTAAAACCGTTGAGCCCACGGTCTTATAAGGAGATTCTATTGTTTTAATAATAGAAAAAACAATTAACGGCTATTAGAAAATTCTATAAACTTAGATAGCAAATAAAGCAACTAAGGAAAAAAATATAAAAGAAAATATAACAGTAACTACGGATTTTATAAACTTTTTGATTATATAGGATAATTTGCAGATATTTGAAATATTTGAATAATTAGAATTAAAAGTTTTATATATAGAATAAATTACCTATTAGGGTTTTTTTTATTAAGTTTTTTTTTAAGGCTATATATAGGATTTGGTAGTAGTATAGAAATTGAAATATATATCTTTGGAGGCTATATAAAATTAATAAAATAATTTACTTTAATAGTTTATTTAGTATTATTTGGATTTTTAGGGTTAAATTTCTTTTATAGAATTTTTTTAATAGTTTTAATAATAGTTATATAAATTATTTATTTATTTAACTTAAGGATATAGTAGATAATATTATTTTTATAGCTGATAAATACTTTATAAATAAGTTTTGCCTATAGTTTTTTGCTTTTGCTAAAGTTATTATAATAAATAATAAATCCAAAGATATTAATATAGCTATATTAAAGAATTTAATTATATTTAATTTAAAAAAATAATATTTTAAAAATATTATAAATATTTTGCAAATATAAATATATATTATATTTAATGGCTTTTGGCCAATATTTAAAATTTAGTCCAATAAACTTAAAAAGTAGGATTGCTTTGCGCTATATAATTTACCTAAAATACTCCAATAATTTATTTATTTATAAAATATAAACTTTAATTGATTTTTATATAATATTTAATTTAAAGAAATATTTTTAAAATTAACCGGTAATATATTTACTATTATTATTATTATATAAATATTTAATAATCTAGCCGAAGTTTAAATGTTTATAATATTTTTAAAAATAAATAAAGTAATTAATTATTTTTTTTTGGATTTTATACAATAAATTATAATAAATTTAAATTTATTATATATAAAAATAATAAAATACCGGCTGCTATTATAGCCTTTGGTTGGAATAGGGCTTATAACATTAAAATAAATAAATGCTATATAATATTCTTCCAGCGGGATTTTATATTTATAAAAATGTTTTTTATTTTTTTAGGTAAATTAAATATTATAAATATATAAATTTGCTGAATATTTTTTGTAAAAATTGATATTTAATATAATAGCTGTGAATTAGTTTAATTTTTATATTTTTAAATATTTTATATAATTATACTAAAGGAATTTATTTTAGCTAATAGTATAAGCTTGGAATATAAATAAAAGCTTTTTGTATAAAGGCTTAAGTTCCATAGGATTAATAAACAATAAATAAACATTTATATAAAAGTTGTGGACTGCAGGAATAACAATGAATATAAATAATATATAAAATATAAAATTATAATAAGGCATAGTATAAAGGGATAATAATAGGATATTAGCTATAAACGGTTAATTGGCAATAGCAGACAAAAAATTCAAAAAAAAAAATATTATTATAATGGTAAACTAACGGTTTTAAAGGTT
The DNA here is from genome assembly GCA_003988875.1 of Lachnum nothofagi. Taxonomy (NCBI): domain Eukaryota; kingdom Fungi; phylum Ascomycota; class Leotiomycetes; order Helotiales; family Lachnaceae; genus Lachnum; species Lachnum nothofagi. Next base: position 29,464 of record QYSG01011481.1, read on the forward strand.
ATTTGCCGGATAAAATATAGTTTATTTTAGTAAAAAACTTCTTTGGAATAAAAAAAACTTAATAAATTAAATTAAAATAATAATAAAAAACTTTTAATTTAGCGGTTTATAATATAATTTTAAATTTATTTATAGAACTAACGGTAGGCAGTTACTAGAATTAGTTTTAATTAAATAACTAAAGTTTATATTTACTAATAGCTTTAACTATATAAAAGCCAACGATCTATAAAATTAAATTTTTGTTTAATATTGGTTTAAGATTTTTATTAAATAATTAAAATATTAAAATTAAATTAAATAAATCTATTTGCAGATAATATTTTATATTAGATAATATTAAAAAAACAAAAATATTATTTTTGGATATAATTGAAATTTGGACTTTGCCGATACTTTTAAATTTAATGGAATTATTAATGCTATTATAAATACTATGGTTTTCTTTATTGAATTTAATAAAGTAAACTATAAAATTAATAATATAATTAATATAATCTATATTAATAATATAATTATTTTATAAAATGCAAATAAAAGCAAAAAAAATAATATTAGTTTATAAGGTAAATTAACTGGCAACAGGGCTATTAATAGTAATATAATTAATTATAATAATACTAGTATTTGTTTTTTTAATGTTGATTTAAACAAAATAGTTTTTTGGCGTTTATTAAATATTTTATTAAAGTTTTTATAGCGGTGTTTTCTAATAGTTTTTTTGCAATTATACTTTACTTTAAAATACAAATATTTGTTTTAATATTTGGGTTTTATATAATAGAAACATTTGCAAAAAATATAAAAGTCTTTGGTTTTATAGACATTTCTATTTGCAATAAAAATAGTTTTTATATTAATAACAAAAGTAGCTTAATGGGTTTTTTTATTATAGGCTTTTTAAATGGTTTTTTTCTAAATAATTATAAAATAATTTAGAAATTTAAAAAAATTATATATTTGTTGGAAGATTATAAGAAAGATATTGTAGGTAAAGCTAAGGCTTTGGAAAAACCGCAAAATTAATTAAATAAAAGTAAATGCAATTAATGGATAAAAGTTTTACAATTTAAGGTTAATTATAAATAGTTTCCTAGAAAAATCAAATATACTAGTATAATTTGCAAAAACAAAAATATAGAACCGAATTATTAGATCTATAAATTTACCGGTATTTGTGGCCTATTCTTTGCTAAGAATATTTATTATATTATAAATATATATTATAGCCTTGATTTTATTATAATTATTAATATTATATTTGTTTTAAATAGCTATATATATTTGGCATTGCTTTTTATTTTATTATTTAAAGAATTAATTATATTTTGTTTTATTAGTAATATATTTAGCCGTAATTGTTTTATAGGCTATTTTTTTGCTTGGGATAGTAGTTAAAAATAAAAACAAAACGAAAAAAAGGGCGACTAGAGCTTTAGTAGAATTTAAAGTAATTATAAAATTACTTATAAATATAGCTTTTTTTATATAGCATTTAAAATTAAATTAGTTAAAGCCGTTTTTATTTAAAACTAGGATTATAGTTAGGTTTATAGTAGTAATATAATTATTTGATATTTTAGGGACTGGTAAAATTAATAATTTTGGTTTAATATAATATTATAATGGGATTTTAGCGAAATCTATAACAATAGCAATAGCGATATATGACTATATTAAATCCCCATATAATATAAAACTAGAATATCGGATTATATTAAAAATAAAAGTTAAAAAAGCTAAATATTAGAGAATTATATTAAAACAAAAACACTATAGTTTTTTAAGAAATATACAAAAAATTAGAGTTTAATAACGTAGTTTCTAACTTAGAAGTTTATTCCTATTATATATATTCAACAATAGAATTTTTAGAAAAATTGTTCATATAAATATCTAAGAATTACTAAAAAGTCTAAATAAGCTTTTTCGACAATATAAAAAAAAAAAAAAAATAAACTTTTAGGAAAATATAAAATATCTTTTAAAAATCATTAACCAAAAGCAATTAAAAAAAAAATGGTATAAACAAAAAAAAAAAAATTAAAATAAAGATTTTGCCAATAATACTAATGGTTTTGGTAGATTTGGCGGTTCAATTAAAGTTTTTTACAGTAAAATATAATGATTTTATATAATAAAAGCTTTTATCTAAATAATTTATAGTAAAAATAACAAATAATTTATAAAATATAATATAAAATATAATTTTTGCAATAATAAATTTAGAAAAATTACTTTAATATTAAATAATAATAAAATATTTAATAAAAAAAAAATTCAAAAAATAAATATAAATAACCATTTAAAGAATTAATGGTTTATAAATGATTTAACTAAAAAAATTAAAAAAATTCACTAGTAAATAATAAATTTCAAAGATATTTGCTTTAAAAAGCAAAGTAATATTTGGTTTAATTAATAAAAAAAAAAAAAAAAAATATGATTTAGAATATTTGCAAAAATTTAAAAAAAATTTTAGATTATATTTTAAATATAATAAAATTAATAATTAAAGTTATAATATAAAAAACAATATTATAAATAAAAACATTTAAATTAAAAAAAAATTAATTTTATAAAAGGAAAAAACGGGGGATTTATATGGCAGGATTATATCAATTAATATTTTAAAGTTTTAAATTTATAAATAGATTTTTTACTTTTACTTTTAATATTTTTAATATTTATTTTTATGTTTTTATTACTATTAATTAAAATTGGCAGATTATTATTTATAGTTTAAGATATTATTTGAGATTTCAATAGAATTTAAAAAAACATATATAGTTTGGAAATAAAGGATTTAATAAAAATAAGCGATTCTAAAGTAAAGTAAATATATACATAGGCTATTAGCCAAAATAATAAATTTATAATAATTAAAATAGATTTTTTAATTGCTAAAAAAACTATAATATTATTTTTAATTATTTAGAATTGCAATTACTACGCTATTATAGCCTAAACTTTTGGAACTTTTTAAGTATAAACGAATAGGGCATTATTCTAAACCTAAAGTTTTATATACTATACCTTAGCCGGCAATCTATTTATTTCCGAAATATTAAATTAAAATAATCTATTATATGTTTTTTTGATTGAAATAAAGTAGGATGACGGTAAGGGATGCCGTTCGGTTAGTGTTTGGGACCATGTTTCTTTGTGAAAATTTTATAGATAGCTTGGATTTGGTGGTTAAGATTTTGTTAAAAATAAATTTATTATATTAACCATATATAATATTAATATAGCAATAGGCATTTTGGACCGTAGGAACTTAGAAAAAAAGAAATAGTTGCGGTCAAAGGTACTTTATAAAGTTAGAAATAAAGAACTTAGCTGGTTTTGGTGTTTTTAAATGGTTTAGAATACATAAGGCTAGATTAAGGCTATATAAGTGATAATATAGTGCATTTGATGCATTAAAGTATCGAATTGTATAGATTATATATAAATAGAATAATAAAATAAAAATAAAATAGCTAAAGCCTTTGGCGGAAAAAAAAGCTTATAACCTATTGCAATAAATGCATTATAGAATATAGAATGGGCCTATAGCCTATTTTATACTTTGCTTAATCAGGTGGCTGGGAGCCCTGCGGGGCTCCCAGCCACCCTCTGTCTATACTTCTAACATAGATTAGATTTTAAGTATTAGTTAAAAGCTATTAAATATAATATATATTTATATATATATAATTTTTATAATGTTTTTAAAATATATTTTTTTAATTAGGTATAGTTAAATCTTTTAATATAGTTATATTAATGTTTTTGGGTTTATTATTTATTATAATAATTTCAGTAAAAATAAAAAACTATAAGCAAAATTTATTTATAAAATATTTATTAATTATAAAAATAATATTATTTATTGTATTTTTTAATTAAACAGATAAATTATTTATATAATTACTATTAAAATTATTAAAAAAATTATATCAAAAAAAATATTTATATAATTACTATTAAAATTATTAAAAAAATTATATCAAAAAAATTAAAAATTAAAAATCTAAATAATACTAAATAAACTATTAAAATAAATTATTTTGCTAATTTTATATAATTATTAAAAATATATATATTAGTTTTTATACTATTGCCAAATTTTATATATAGTTTTAAAAAGGAATTTAATAAAGAAAATTTTAATAATTAATTTATTTTATATATAAAATTTTTAATCTTAATTGTTTAAATATTTTAAATATTTGCAAATTATTTTATATAATTAAAATACTTATAAAATTTGCGATTATTATTGTTTTTTTGGTGTTTTTTTTAATTGCTTTATTTGCTATTTAAGCGTATAAAGTTTTTTAATAATTAATAATTATTTTTTTGTTATTAAAATAATAATTTTTTTTTATGAAACCATAGGCCTAATAGTTCTAATTGTTTAAGGATTAGTTTTTTTTATTAGATTTTCTTTAGCTAGACGAAAATGCTTTTTGGTACGATAAGCCCGAGCTTTGAGATTATAGACTGCGGAGTGCTAAGAAGAACGTTAACTATGCCGATTTTGATATAGAAGAAGAAGAATAAAATAAGTTACAATAAAATAAACTATATGAAAACCTTTATGATACCATTTTCCCTTTAGTTTCTTTATATAAAAGCCTATAAATTTCAAATAAAAAATAAATAAATAAATAAATAAAAGTTTTAAATTGATATAATATTTAAAGCTTCATTATTAAATTTTTTATTTTAAATTAAAAAAAAGTTTAATAAAAAATACTAATTCTATTAAATTATTAAGTTATTTTAAATTATTAAGTTATTTTAAATTATTAAGTTATTTTAAATTATTAAGTTATTTTAAATTATTAAGTTATTTT
>QYSG01011481.1:34327-62045 GCA_003988875.1 Lachnum nothofagi
AAATTATTAAGTTATTTTAAATTATTAAGTTATTTTAAATTATTAAGTTATTTTAAATTATTAAGTTATTTTAAATTATTAAGTTATTTTAAATTAATATTATTATTAAAAAAGTTATTGTTATTATTTTTTATATATTTACTTGTTTTTAATAAGTCGTTTTTTTAGCATTTTTTAAATATATAAATTTCGAATTTTCCGAAAAACTATAAATAATTTAAAAAATTATTATCAAAAATAAATAAATTTTTTGATAAAAAATAAATATAATATTTATAATAAATTTTTTTAATATAAAACTTAATAAATAATTAAAAACTTTAAATAATATAAAATTTTGGATTTTATTAAGATTTTTATAATAATTATTAAGTTTATAAGTTATAAAACTATTTTTGCTTTTACAGCTATATATAACTAAAAACTAAAATAAATAAATATTAAAACTATTTTTTTATATATTAACATCAAAGAAAAAATTCGGATTTTTTTTATTGGTTATAATATTAATGATAATATAGCAAAACTTAAAAAAGCCTTATATAATTTTAAATGGTTTTTATATATTTAATATAATATTCTAGTTATATTTTTGGCTTAGTTTGGTTTTTAATTTTTTAATATTAATATTTTTGTTTTTTATAAAAATAATATTATTATTATTATTTATATAAATAGTTTTTGTACTATTAGCAAATCCAAAACCAATATTAATATTTTTAAAAAAGCCTTAAATTATTATTTTTATATATTTAATTTAGGTTTTTATTATTTTTATTTAAGTATAAAAATTAAATGTAATTATTTAAATTATTAATTGTAGTTTTATTAAACTATATATATTTTTAAAGTTTTTTGTTAATATAGCATATTTAACTATAATCTATATAATATTTTTATGAAAATATTTAATTATTTAATTTTTGCCGGCTTTAACTACATTGCTAATTTTAAATTTAAACAAAAATATTAATTTATTATAAGGTTTTAAATATATATTATATTATGGACTTATTAAAACATTGTTTTTATAATTTTCATTATTTTTAGGTTTTTTGCTAATTTAATTTAATAATATATAATTATTATTAAAAAAAATTTGGTATTTTTATTATATAATTTATATAAATTTTAATTAAACAAAAAACCCTAATATATACTATTCTATTTTTAAATATATTTTTAATTTTTAATTTTTAATTTATTATTATTTCCTAGTTTTCTAAACATTAGTCTATTATTTTATTATTTTTATATAAAACCAAATATATAAATATGACTAATACTATTAAAAATATTATTTAATTTTAGTATTTATTAAAAAATATTGATTTTAATAAAAACCTAAATTTTAAAATTATAGTAATTTATAAAAACAATTAAAAAACTATTATATTATTTAAAAATAATATTTTATATAATTAAACAAAATATATAAAAATCCATTAATATTTTATTTATAAAAAAATCGCCAAAAACTATATTAAATTACGGTGTATTTCTATAATTAAATAAATTACAAATAAATTAACTAAGTTTTTATATTAAAATAAATTCAAAGTATTTTATACTATTATTAAAATTAAATAATTCTTTAAAACTATATGTTTAATAATTTCTTTTTTTCTAGATTTTTTATTTTAATAAAAAATAAATATTATATTCTTTGCTTTTTTTATTTGCTTTGCAATATAAAAAAAAATTAATATGATAATATTAGCCGTCGTTGCAAAAGCTATAATAGAAGCTAGAAGCTTTAAGGTTATAAAAACTAAAGAATATTTTATTAAGATTTTATAATCTATTAAATATACCGCTAAGATTTTAGTAGCTATTGACCTTAGAACCTTGGGCTATATGGACCATTGTATCAAATATAAATATACTATTTGAACCGGCCAATTCAATAATTTATATAAATCTATAAAAGCTTCTAGTAAATAAGCTAATTTGATAGTTTATATAAAGTCCATTATCTAAAAAAAAGATTTACAAAATAAAACTATAATATATTCCAGCCATTAGATTTTATATTTATTTTAATTTATTTTAAAATATAATATATTTATAATATTTTTTAATTTGTTTAAAAAGTCATATATAACTATTTATAGTAATTTTTAATAATTTTTAATTTTAATTTTTTTTGGTTTTACCTGCTAATTTTTTATTATTTGCTTTTATTCTATTGGGTTTTGTATATAGAAGTTTTATTAAAAGTATAGCTATTGTTATTTATTAGAGCTGTAAAATTAAAGTTGGATTTTTATAAAGCCTTAAGCATATAGGAGCCATTAGCATTTAACTTTTATACTTAATTTTATATATTTTATTTATTTATATAAAAATATTAAAAATATAAATAAAAAATAGCTAGAAGCCCCGTAGGGGCTTTCAGCCACCCGATTATACGGAATATAGAATGGGCCTTCGGTCCATTCTATTCTCCTTAATGTACTCATTACAATAGCCTATTAGATTATTTAAAACTTTAAATAATAAAAAAGCCTAAATTTTATAAAAACATTTGCTGGAATCGTTAAGTTTATAAACTATAAAGTTATTTTTGTATTAAGAATAATATATAATTAAAAAATTAAATAAATAAATATTAAAACCGTGTTTTTTATAGTAATATTAATAAAAATATATAAATTATAATATTAATAATAGTACTACAAAACTTAATAAAGTTTTATATAGGTTTAAATAATTTCTAAAAATATAATATAATATTTTAGTAAATTTTCTAATTATATTAAATTTCCAATTATTAAATTTCCAATTATTAAATATTTTATATTTATTATAAATAATTTTTTTATTATAAATAATTTTTTTATTATAAATAATTTTTTTATTATAAATAATTTTTTTATTATAAATAATTTTTTTATTTATTATAAATAATTTTTTTATTATAAATAATTTTTTTATTATAAATAATTTAAATTGAATATTAATATTTGAAAAATAGTTTTTAGCATTAAATTCCAAATATTTAATTTAAGTTTATATTATTTTTATTTAAATTATTTTAATTAAAAACTGTTGAAGGTGGTCATGTGACATGACCATGTTACATGACTATATGCAAGCTTATAGTATATATAAGAAGGGCTTTGCCCTCCTTTAAACAATATTAAACTTAATTTTTTTTATTTTTAATTTATTATATATAATATACCATTTAATAAATTATAAGCCTAGATAAACTTCCCCTAAAAAGCTAAGTTATATTATTTTTACAAACGGAAAATACTTTTTAATTATATATATAAATTTAATTTAATTTTTAAAAAGTTTAAATAAAATTTTTTAAATAAATTATTTATTTTAATTTATAATATTTTTTATATTTTAATAATTTGGAATTAAATTTCTATAAAAGTAAAATACTTTTTTTAATATTTTGGAAAATTTTGTTACTATTAAAATACTAAAATGGATTTATATTTATAGTTTTAGTGCATTTTTAGAACTAAGCGAATAATTTCGAATAATTTTAATCTAATAAAAATAGTAATTTTTATTTGCTTTTATTTCTATTTTTTAGTTATTTATTTTTATTGAAATCTAATTATGGCATAGGCAATGAAAAGGCTTAATGACTAGGAGCTTCGAGAGGTATTTAAGCGGATATTCCCTGAAGATGAAAACTTCGAAAATATTAATATAAAAACCTATATCATTATTCGACCTTTCTATTTTTTATATTTTAAACCGGATTTGTTTTTTTATTATATTAAAACTTTTATTAAGACTTTTTTTTAATCTTTTGATATAAATTAAGACTAAGATTTTAATTTAGATTATACTCTAAAAGACGACTTATTCTTTAAAGTATTTTCTATTGAACTTTTTTTAGAAAAAAAGCTTGATTTTTTATTTCCTAGATTACTTTTTAAGTTAAAAACCAAATAACCACTTTAGAATTTTAATCCATTAGAAAAAAAATATTATAAAACTAATATTAAAATTTATTAAAAGATTTATTTATTTTGGAATTATAATGGAATTTTGGCATAACTTTAGAAATAAGAATTTTTGCTTTTTTAGTTTTTGCCGCTATTTTAAATTTTAATAAAACCAATTAAATAAACTGGGTCCGCCGCATTAATAATGCTTTTATTAATAAAAATTATAAATACTGAAAAATTATTAATGGTGTTTTATTTAAGTTATTTTAAGGGCAAAATAAAAATATTAATAATTTTATTAAATGGTAGAATATATAGAAAAAACTTTAAATTATAGGCTATAGTATAGTAATAGAAAAATTAAATTTTATTACTTTTAATTATATTAAAGTAAATAAATTGGAATATATAAATAATACCTATATTAATCCTGATTTTATTATATTTTTTATAGATTTTAAAAAGTAATTTTGCCTTTAGAGCATAGTTATTTTTCATTGTTTTTAAATCGAATTTTTTAACTTTTGCTTTAAAGATGTAGCTAATGTTTTTAAATATAATTATTTTTTTATTTAATTAGAAAATAAGTTTATGTTTTTTTTTTTTAATACTATTCTGCCTAAATCTTAGATGGTGGCTTTGTATTTTAATAATTTATTTCTTGTTTTTGATAATTTTAAGTCTAATTAGATTTTTATTTACAATTATATTAACACCGTAAAAACTTCTGCTATTTTCGAAAAACTTATGTAAACAATATTTAAAAAAAAGCAGTTTTTTAAATCATTTTTTTTGTACATTTTTTTTTTGTATATTTCTAAAGAAGGAAAAAAAAAAATAGAGGGAAAGCTTAATAAAGATATAAATAAAGCTAATTTACAATATGGGTATTATAAAAAACTTTATTATATTAAAAATAAATATATAGTTAAATATTTTTATTTTAAAAAAACTTTATAAAACCGTATAAAAAAAATAAAAAAAAACCGCAAAGTTTGGATAACTAAAAATAAAAAAAATAATAATTAAATATTTTAAAAAAAATCCTAATAATATAGTATAATGGCAATTTACAGTGTAGTTTAAAAATTTTTTTAATTTATATTTAATATTAAAATAAATATTAATTAGTAATTAAATCTCCGAAATCCTATTTAATTAATGCGTATTTGTAATAATGTTTTTTCTAGATTTAAACTAGCAATAAATTTTTAAATTTACTGTTGACTTAAAAAAATTAAAAAAATTTATATAAATATAAATTTGTAATTATAGTATTTTGGATTTTACTATTAATTATTATTATTTTTATAATTATTGCTTTCATTGGCTTCCTTTAGATATTCCGATATTCTTTATTTTAAATTATTGGCCATCTTTTTTATACTGTAAACCTATGGCTTTTAACTTTTATTCTATATATTGCGCTATTTTCGACTTTGTTTGCCTTTATAAATATTAATATATTAAAATTTTTGTTTATTTCTAAAAATATATAGTATACATTTATATTTTAGACTTGGAATTTTCTGGCTATTTTTTTTATATTAGATAGTGGCTATATTTTGCATATGTTCCATTACTAAGAGTTTTTTTAATCCATCTAGCCTCTAGATCCTAAAGATATATATATTATTATAGGTATTAGAGGTATTTTTTTTAAGTTTTATAGAAAAGAAATGGTTTTTTTTTCTATAAAATATTAAATAGAAAAATTATATAATTTTATATTTATAATATTATTTATTATTTTAATTTAGGCATTAATCTTCTATTTTATTTATATTTATTTGAAATAATATAAATATTTTATTCTGTAATAACGGAGCTATGCTATTTATATAGTTTTTTAATTCTGTAGTTTTTATTGTTTTAATTTATAAAAAAAAATTTTGCCTAAATTTGGATTTTATTAAATTTAAAAATTTTATTAATTAACTAAATTATAATTATTAATTATATAATTTTTAGTAGTATTATTGTGTTTATATAATAAAGTTTCAAAGAAAATTCCAAGGTTTATAATTAAAATAAGAAATTATATAATATTGTATTATAGTTACTTTTACTATAAAATAGATTAATATAATATAATACAAATAATTCGGCTATTTTAAAAAAGAAAATCTTAAAAAAATAAAAACTATAATTAAAATTTTTAATTTTTAATTTTTGCCAATTTTTTATATTTGTAAAGTTTGTTTAAAAGGCCGAATAATTTGCGTTTTTTATAAAGTATATATTGCCTTTAGATGCTACCCAAATAAATTAATTTATATAAATATAATCGGTTTTTTGCATTTTATCAAAAATAAATCCAAGTATTTTATTTATTTTTATTGTAACAAAACCAAGGAAATAAAGTATTATATAATAAAATATAAACATAAATCCATAGTTAAATTCAAACTTTTCCAGGTTTTAAAAAAGAAATACATTATATACCTAAAAATAAATAATACAAAAGAATTTATTTCAAAAAACTTTTAATAATATTTAACTAAATTAAGAATTAAATTTAAATTTTTAGTTTTTTATAATTTTTAGATAAATGGCGCAGCCGAATAAATCGGAAAAACACTTTAAAATATTATTGAAACATTATTTAAAAGTTTCGATTTTTAATATAAATAATAGCCGGAATTACTTTAAATTATTATTTATTTTTATATATGTTGTTTATATAATACTATTAATAGTATTTTCTATAAAATAATAAATTTTTGTAAATTTTTGATTAATTATTTAAAAATCATTGGTTTTTGTATATAATTTATCGCTGGAAAATTAAGTAAAAAAAAACCTAAAAATAATTTATAAGATATAATGGAGATTATATTTACTATATTTTTGGAAATAATAATTATATTTATAAATCAAGTAGCATTTATATTATAAAAAAATATTTTGCTATGATTAAAAAAGAGTTATTTAATTGTAATTTTATAGAATATTTAAATATTATTCCTAATATAATTAATTTAAAATCAATGCCTAAGTTTATTTTCAAATATTTTATGTTAATTGCGTTAAATGATTTTATATTGAAATATATAATAATTTTTAATAATAATAATAATAAAGTTATTAGGCCTATTTAAACCTTTAAACCGTTATTAATTGCAAATCAAAAATCAAAAATTCCTAAAACTCCAAAATTTTGGATTTTTTTACTTAATTTAAGAATATTTAATTATTTTTTTTTTTTTTTTTTCTAAAGCTTTAAATAATAATTTTAACAATATATTTAATATATATTTTAAATTTATTTATTTTAACCTAAATTCTTTTGATTCTATTGCTTTAATAGATTTTTTTATTTAGTAAGATATTTGCTTTTTAAATAAAAACAATTAGGCCCTAAATAGCCTTTTGGCCTTCGCTGCTAAAGCTATTTTTATTAAGGCTAATACTATTAATTCCTATAAATCTCGCAATTTTTGGCAGGCTATAAATAATAATAATTTTAATAAATAATTTGCTACTATAAAAAAAAAGCATAATTTATTTTAAAAAAATTAAATTAAATTTTTGATTAATTATTCGATAAATTAATGAATTTTATTTGGAAAATAAATATATAAATATAAATAAAGCTTTTATAAAAAAATTGTTTAATATAAGGCCCGCTGGGTAATATAAGGAAATTAATAAAAAAAAATTGATTTTATAAAAATATTTGTTACTATAGTTAAACTAATAAATTATAAGTTAATTTTTACTATTTTAATTATTTTAAATTAAAAAATAAATTAAATAAATATTAAAACGGCATTTTTATATAGCAAAATTAAAAAATTTATTTATATAAAATAATTAATTAAATTAGAAAATAATAATATTAAAATCTGTAAATTAAATCAAATATTTTATAGTTTTAAATAAGTTCCGAAAATCTAATATTTTATTTTATTGATTTTTTTTAAGGATTTTGGTTTTGAATTTTTAAATGTAAATATTAGCGTTTTTTTTAAAAAAAAATATTATTATTATAATTTATATTAATAACCTTTTTATTATTAAATGTAATTGCGCTAAAATTAATATTATTAAAAAGTTTTTTAATAATTGTTTTTAAATATTTAATTTAGATTTAGTTAATTATTATTTTAGTATAATAATTATTTGTAATTATTTTAATTATATTTTTTGCTTTAAATAATAAATTTATATTAATAAAGTATTAAAAGATTTCAAAATAAAAAACTATAAAAATATTAAAATCTTAATAAATTTAAAGGAATTAGATTTTGTTTTTATACTAAAGAATTATTTGGCATTTAAATTAATAATAAAAAAATATTAGTAATTAATTAGTTTTTTAATATATATTATATTTAAATTTTATTTTAATATTATATTTATAGTATTAATAATTAGCTAATTCGCATTAAATTTAATTAACAAGTATATAACCATAGTTAAAAGAATTTTTTGATATTTTTACGGAATAATAAATTATGAATTAACTTATAAAAGTAATTTGAAGAATTTAATCGGATATTTAAACGCGAATTAGGCTAAATACAAAGATATACATTATTTTATAAATGGTTATATTTTTAATATTAGCAGTGGCATTATAAGCTGGTTTTTTAAATAATAGCAAATAGTTTTTTTTTATTTTGTAAATTGAAATTTAAAGCGAAAATATAGGTTATAAAAGAAGTTATTTAACTAAAAAGATTTTTAATTTAGATTTTATAATAAAATTAAATTATTATAATTATTTATTATAATAATTAAAAAATAATAGTTTTAGCCAAAAAAAATTATTTTTATATAAAAACCAAATATATTATTAAAGATAATAAATATATTTAAAAAACAATAGCAAATGGGAATATTATTTTAAAATACATTTTTATAAAAGAATAAATCGCTAATAAACTAATTAAACCACTTTTAAAAAACATATTTAAATATTTTTGCGCTTTAATTAATATCCGTAAAATGCCCTAAATGCCTGGTATATAACCAGTTTTAACATTTATAACATTCAATTTACTATAAAAATCAAATGTAATTTAAATCAATTTTATATAATTTCTAAAGTTTTTTATATATTTTTTTATATTTAAAAAATATATTTTTTAAATTTAAATGGTTTTTATTATAAAATATATAAAATATTATTTAAAATAATTTAATAGATTGCAGTTTGTTTTGTTATTAAAACTATATAACTTATATATTATATTAATAAAAAACTTTATATATATATATTTTTTTAAATTTTTTTTTTTTTTTTTTAATAAAAAATCTTTAAATTTTATGAAAATAATACTGTTAATTTGCTTTTAAATCTATTATAATTATGTTTTTTTAATTGAGGCAAAATATAAAATAATTGATTTTTACTATTTTATATTTTTTAATATTAAAAAACTATATAGAAAATTATTTTTTAAAAATATTTATATTTTTTTTTATTTTTTTTGCTGTTTTTATAAGTTTTTTTATAATATTAATAATAAAAACGAGATTTTATTGCTTTACCAAAAATACAATAAATTTCCTTAGCTTTTTATTTGCTATTTTATTAGTTTTGCAAATGGCGGTAAATAGATAAATTGGAGAAATAATTCTTTTGGAGAATTTATATTTTTCTTTTGATTTTTTAATGAATCTTTGGCTTATAAAGTTAATTAATATGGTTTAAAAAAAATTATAATATTTAAAAATTTAAAAAACAGGGATATTGCTTATATTGGCTTTTTTTATATAAAATCAAATAATTAGATTTATTAACGGTATATAAATTAGTATTATTAAATTGTGATCTTTATAAAAACCAAAAAAATTCTAAGTTATAGATATATAACCTAAATATCTTTTTAAAACATTTAAATACTAAAGAAATAAATTAGTAGAATTTTATATATAGTATATAATGTTGCTAAATCTAATATTACTAGTAAAAACGCAAAGTTAAATTTAATAAAATTTGGATTTTTAGCAATTAAAAAAAAATAATAATATTTATTTATAGCATTATATAAAATAACTTTAAAACCTTTTTTATTTTAATGTTTAAATAAATTGGCTATAAGTATCTAAAATTTTTCATAAAATAGAATTTATTTTTTTGATTTTTTTTAAAGCTAATAGGGTATTTTGGAACTTTTTTTAATTCAATTATAAAATATTAAATAATTATAATTTCTTTAATATATAGAATTTTTTAAATTTTCGCTAATTTTCTAAAGTAGTATTTTTTAAAGCCGGTTTATTGAATCGCTAAAGCCGGCTAAAAAAATTTTAAATAATAAAAGAAATATTAATTTATATTATTAATATTAATATAAAATTTAATTTTGATTTTTAATTGTTTTTAGAAAATAATAATAATTTTTTTAAAGTTTAATTAAAAAAATCAATATTTTAAAAAAAAATTTTAGCTTTGTTGTTTTTTAAGTTTAAAATATTAGATTTATTAAATTTATTTTTAAATTTGTTGGTTATTTTAGATTTTTTGGTTTTTATATCAAAAAAAAAAATATTAAAAAGTAAAGCTTTGGCATTTTTTTCCTTAAAAATACTTAGGTTTTTTAAATAAAATAAAAAAAAGGAAAAAAAGGAAAAAAAAAAGCTAGATTATTAGGCTAATTTTAAAAATAATTAAATTAATGGATTTTATTTTAATAAAAGTTTTTATTTAAATAATAAATATAAAAGTTTTGGTTAAATATTATAAAATAAAAAATTAAGTATTTATAAAAGTTTTTATTTATATATATTTATTATTTTATTAACTTTAAATAGAAGTATTAAAAGTGGTTATATAATATAATTATATTATATGATTATATATAAGTTTATAATATATATAAAAAAGGCTTTGCCCTCCTTTAAACAATATCGAACTTAATCCTTTTTATTTTTAATCTACTATGCACGGTGTACCGCTCAACAAAAACTATATTTTTTAAAAAAGGTTTATATGAAAAAAAAATATTATAAAATAATAATATATTTAAAAATAAATATTTTATTATTTTAATAAATTTAAAATTTAAGTTTTTTAAGTTTTTTTAAAATATAAAATATTATTAAAATATTATTATAAATATTAATTTATAATATAATTTATAATTTATATTATATTTAATATATAATTTAATATTATAATTATTAAAAAATAATTTATATAATATAATTTATATAATATAATTTATATAATATAATTTATATAATATAATTTATATAATATAATTTATATAATATAATTTATATAAATTTAGTATTATGCAATTTTGCAAAATTATTATTAAATTAGATTAATTTAGATTAAACTAAAAATTTATATATTAAATAATTTATTTTAGGTTTTATAATTATTTCCTAGTTTTTAAAATATTAAGTTATAATATTATTTTTATTTTATAAAACTAAATATATCAATTAAAAAAATATAATTAAAAAAATAATTTAGTTTTAACGGTTTTTTAAAAATATTAATTTATATTAAAATCTAAAATTTAATATTATTTTAATTTATAGAAAGACTTATAACGCTATTGTTTTTATCTATAATAATATATTTTATAGGTATAATAAATATATTAAAATATAATATTATTTTATATGAAAAAAAGATTTTAAATAAAATTATTAAACTTTAGTATATTTTAATTAAATAACAAATAATTTAATTAAAACTTTGCTAAAAAATCTTTTTTAGTAGTTTTAAACTATTATAAAAATTAAATAAACCTTTGGCAAAGCTATATACTATATTTAAAACTACATAAATTTATTTAAAGCCGTATTTTTTAAATTATTTAAATTATTTATTTAGTAAAAAATAAATATTATAATTATAAAAGCAAAATAAAAAATAGGTATTATATTTTTTGCTTTTTTTATTTGCTTGCTTTACAATATAGAAAAAATAATTAATATAATAATATTATGTTATTTTTTCAAAAACTATAATAAAAGCTAAAACTCCAAAGTTATAAAAGCCGTTAAAAATACTTCGCCAAAATCTTATAGTCTATTAAATATGCTGCCGAAATCTCAAATAAACAATACTCCACTAAGATTTTAATAATCAACCTTGGATTTTTAGGCTATATAAATTGTTTGTTTTAAGTATAAAGTATGTTATATACCTAAAACCGGCTAATTTAGTAGTTTATATGGATTTATAGAAACTCCTGGCAAATAAGCCAATTCGGCAGTTTATATAACATATAAACATAAAGTCCATTATTTAAAATTTTTTTTTACAAATAATGCTATAATATATTCCAGCTATTAAACTTTATATTTATTTTAATTTATTTTAAAATATAATATATTTAGATTATTTTTTATTTTATTTAAAAAATTATATAGCCGTTTACAATAGCATTTATTATTTGACAATATTTAATTTTAATATTTTTTGTATTTTTTGAATTTTTTTTATTGGGTTTTGTATACAAAGATTTTATTAAAAGCATAGCTATTTATTATTTATTAGAACTATAAAGCTAATTAAATTCCTAAAAACCTTAAGTATATAGAAACTATAACATTTAGCTTTTATATAATAACTTTAGATATTTCTTTTATTTATATAAAAATATTAGAAATATAAACAAAAAATAGCTGGGAGCCCCGTAGGGGCTCCCAGCCACCCGATTAACGGAATATAGAATGGGCCATAGGCCTATTCTATATTCCGTAATACACTTATTATAACATAAACTCCTATTATATTTCTAAAAAGCTTAAATTTATTTTAATAAAATACTTTAATTAATCTATTTATTACTTGCTTTTCCATAGTTATATACTAAAGGGTCCATTATACTTACTTTTATTTATTTTTATATAAAATAAAATTTTATTACTATAATACCAAGATTATAAAAAAACCGTTAAAAATACTTTGCCAAAACTTTATAATTTATTGAATATTCTGTTAAAATTTTAAGTAGCTTATTTTAAATATAAATATATTATTTGTCTAAAGCCGGCCAATCTAGTAGTTTATTTGGTCTTTGGAAGTTTCTAGTATATAAGCCAATCTAATGGTTTATATAAAGTCCGTTATTTAAATGAGAAATTATTTGAAAGTTTTTATTGGCTTAGCTGTAATATATTCCGGCCGTTAGATTCTATGTTTATTTTGATTTGTTTTAGGATATAATATAAATAAATTATTTTTTAGTTTATGTATAGCCGTTTATGGTGGTATTTATATTTAATTTTATTATTTTTTAACATTGTATTTTCTTTTATTCTAGCCGCTAATCATTTCCTCTCATCTGTTTTTGTTTTATTGGGTTTTGTATATAAAAGTTTTACTAAAGGCATAGCTTTTATTTACTAAAATATATAAAAACTATAAAACTAGAATTAGACTTTGTAGTAGTTTTAAGTAGAAACCTTAAGTATATGGAAGTCACTGGTAGTGTCTAGCCTTTATTTGTATTTAGCATTAGATATTTTCTCTATTTATATAGAAATATTAGAAGTATAGATAAAAGATAGCTGAAAGCCCCTGCGGGGCTACTAAAAAGTAAGGGCCCGCAGGGCCCGCTCCTCTCTATAAGAGGAGGGCTCTGCCCTCCTTTTCTTAATATAATATATTTTTTATTAGGTTATAAGCCTGGCTTTCGCCGACATCCGCTAAGTCTTTTTTTTAAAGGTATATATATATTTGGAAAAATGTAACATATATGTATATAAGTATTCAAAAAGCTTTGGGACTTTAATTAAAGCCTAAAAGCTTTTTATTTTTAGTCTAAGAACTCAAAAACCTATATTCTTTAGCCTAATTAAACTTTTTAATTAGCTTTTAGCCATTTTAAAATATTTTAAATTTATATTAAAACTATAAATTTTATTAATTAAAAAAACTTTAAAATATTAATTTAAAGTTTTTTTTATTATTTTTTTCGTAATATGTTTTTAAAAGGCTCAAAAGGCTCTAAAGCCTTCGGAAATTCTAAGAAATATGTTATAATTCAGCTTTTAATAAATAGAATTATTAGATTATGCATTAAAAATATTATTATAAACCTTAATTTTAATATTTTATAAAACTTAATAAAATTATTTATTTTATTTTTAATATAATAAATCTTTTATAAATTTTATATTTTATAAATAAATTATATACATTTATTATAATTTTTCAAATAAAAAACCAAATTATTTAAAAATGTTTTTATTTAATGTTGTTTTGCTTATTTATAAAAACATTTATAAAAACCTAAAGTCTTTATTAAAACACATTTTATATAATTTGAAAAAAAATATTAAAATATTAATTTTTTAAATAATAACCTATATTAACTAAGATTTTTAATTTTTAATTTTTTTAATTATTTAAATATTGAAAGTTTTATTTTAATAGTAAAACACTTAATAATATATTTAAAAAAAATTTATATAAAATATAAAATGATTTTATTAATATTAATATTATAATTTTATAGATTTAAAACTAGAACTTTTAAAGTATATCTGTTACTATTCTTTGTATTATTATTTATATAAAAGCTAATTTCTTTTAAATATTTATTTATAGCATTATTATATAAAAAATATTTTTTAATATTTAATTATATGCGATAATAAAAGTAAAGACGGCTTTGTAGCTTATAGGCTTAATAATTGTTATAAAAGTTTTAGTGAAATTTAAGTTCTTATATTATTTAAATTTCTCAATTATTTATTAAGTTTTATATTTGATTTTAAATATTTATTTTTTAATAAAAAAGAATTTTGGGGGGTATTTTATATCATTTTTAAATACTATTTTTTATTAAAAATATATATTTGCTTTTGATGGCGGCTTTTTAATTATATTATTTTATATTATTTATGGTTTTTTAGAGGGTTTAAGGTTTAAAAGATTTAGTGGAATTTATATGTCCAAAAAATACTAAAAAAGATTATTTATTATAAATAAATAAATATATAAAAAATAAACAAAGAAATAATAGATTTAAGAATAATAATAAAGATTTTTTTAATAATAATATTAATTTAATGTAATTAATTAATTTTATTATTTTTTTTTAAAGTTTTTATTTGAAATTTATAGACTTTTATATATAAAAAATAAAAGTAAATAACATTATAATAATAAAAAATATGAATTATATTAAGAGGAGGGCAAAGCCTTCCTTTTATAAAAAAAGGAATAGGCCTTGCAGGTCCCTATTGTTGTAATGAGTGCATTCCAGAATATAGAATGGGTCTTTGGCCTATTCTATATAGCCCTGCGGGGCTTCCAGCCACCTTTTTTATCTATATTTCTAATATTTCTATATAAATAAATAAAGTATTTAAATTAAGTATAAAAACTAGAATATTGCTAATAGTTTCTATATGCTCAATACTTCTAAAAGTTCAATTTTAATTTTAATTTTATAGCTTTCATATATTTCTAATAAAACCTTTGCATACAAAATCCAATAGAATAAAAGTAATATTAAAAGAAAAGATTAGCGGCCAATATAAAGGAAAGGCAAAGTATCAAAAAAATATATATTAAAAAACGGCAGGATTAAATATTGCTAAATAATAAATGTTATTATAATCGGCTATATATAAATTAAGAGATAATATGGGTATATTATATTTTAAATTAAATTAAAATAAACCTAGAATCTGATAACTGGAATAAATTACGGCTTTGCCTGTAAGAAACTTCCAAAAATACTTAATCTTTTTTTGGACAATAAACTTTATATAATATAAATTACTGAATTAGCCGGTTTAAATAGTGTATTTTATATTTGGAATAAATGGTCTATATGGCCCAAAGTTCCAAGGTTGCATTACTTAAGATTTTGGCGGAATATTTAATAAATTATAAAATTTTAGCGATATACTTAATGGAATATTAGTTATAAATATATAATTTAAAAATATAATTACTATAAAAACTATAAAAACTATTATTATTAATAATAATAAAATAACTTATAAGACTATTTTTATAAATATAAATATAAATACAAAAAATCAATTAATAAAAATATATTATATTATAAATATAATAGTTTTTTTTATAAAAAAATTATTTTATTATTTGGAAAATTCTTATTTATATTATTATATAATTATTTGTAATTTTAATTATTGGTTTAATTATATTTAAAATATAATATAAAATATATTTAATTTATATATTAATATATTTAATAGTAATTATTATTATTTTTTTTGCTTTAGAAATTTTAAATATTATTTTATTATTTTAAATAAAAATTATTAAAAATTATTATTTTTTTATTAAATTATTAGATTTTTTAGTAAAATAATAGATTTATTTATTTAAATTAAAATAATAATTTATATAATAATTATATTATTAGTTTTTTTAAAAATAAAGGCAAAAGTATAAATTTTTTTAATGAAATTTATTGCAAAAACTTAGAATATAGAATTTTTTAGTTAAATTACCTATAATTTCTTTTAAAGAACTTTTAGTATTATAATTATAATTTATATAATTATTAGTTTTTAATAAATTAATATTTATAGATTTTTTAATATAAACCTATAAAAGCCTAATTTTATAATGAAATTATTTTGCTTCAATTAAATTAAATTTTATACTAATAAATTATTAAATTATTAAATTATTTAAACAATATAAAACTAAATTATTTTTAAATATTTCAATAAAAAACTTTAATAAAAAAATATTGCTCGATAGTAAAAACTTAATAAATCTTTGGAAAGTAAATTATTAAAATTAGTATTAAAATCAAAACTTAAATTAAAATCTAAGCTAAGAACTAAAATTTAAATAATTAAATAATTAAAGTTATTAATAAAAAAGTTATTTAAGTATTATTTAAATGATTTTTTAAGTTTTAATTTAAATAAATTAAATAAATTACTATTAAATAAAAAAATTAAAAAAATTAAGTCAAAACAAGTATTTATTTTTCTAGTAAAAAACTTTTACGCTATTAAATTAGATTAAGTTAGAAATTTTTTAAGTTAATTAATATATTTTATAAATTTAAAAGCCGCTGTTATTATTGTTATATAAACTGCAATTATTTATTTAATTCTATAAAAGTTAATAATTTAATTATTAATAGTAATATTATTTTTAAATTAAAAAATAATTATTTTATTAGATTTTAATTAATATATTATAGAAATATTAACTATAATTAATTTTAATAATATTATAAATCCAAATTTAAAGCTATAATTTCCAGTAAATTTAGCTTTGCTATTAAATATAATAGTAAACTAAAACATAAATAATAATATATAGAAGATTTAATAATAAAAAATATAAAGTTTTAATAAAAATTTAGTTATATAAAAAAGCTAATAATATAAAACTTATATTACTATTTATATTAAATATAATTATAATAATTATAAAAAAGCTAAAAATATTTAAAAATATTTATTTTATTTTAAATAAAGTTTGTATAAATTAAACTAATAAAACTAATAAATTAATTTTATAGTATTTATTTATTGGATTATACTAATATTAATAATTTTTTCTAAAAACTTTATTATATTAATAATAAATTAAAATATATATATATATTTATAGCATTTATTAACCTTTAATTAAACTTTTGTTTTTTTAAGGCCTAAACAATGCCTATAATATATTTATAGCTATTATATAATAAAATAATAATTTATTCAAAAACAATAATAAGCTATTGATTTTATTTAATATATTTTATTAATTAATATATAATAAAAAGTTTTGTTAGGTATTTTTAGCCAATAGCATAGGGATTATTTTTATAGCTACTAATAGCAGTGGTAATAGCAGCGGCGGCAAAGGCAAAAAACATTATACCTATTGCAAAAAATGCAATTACATTAAAAAAACCTATTAGGTAAAATATCCAAAACTTAAGAAAAAAGTTAAATAAAAGTATATAAATAAAAAATATTATTATAATAAATAAAATAATAATAAGTCTAAATGCTAACAAAATTCTATACTACCAAAAAAACAAATAAAATAAATATTATTATATATAACTTTATAGTATTTAATTTTAATATTATAAAAGTAGCTATATTAGCTATTAATATAAAAATCGCCAGTTAAATAATTGCTATAACCACCAATATTAGATTTTCAATCCTAATATAAACTTTATAAAATAATTAAATAATTAATATTAGCTATATAAATCATATTATTAGCAATTTTAACGTTTTTAAAATTTTTTATATAAGTAATTTTGAAATTTGTAGTAATATTAGCAATATTATAAAATTAAAAAATATTAGAATTATTAAAATTAGAATTTTTTTAAAAAAAAACTATTATTTTTTAGTTATTTAATATTAAATATTATTTATAAATAAAAATAGTTTATTTTATTTTTATATTTTAATTATTAAAAAAAATTATTATTTAAAAAACCAATAAATTTACGATTAAAATTATTTAAAGAAATAAACTTTAATTATTAAATTAAAATTATAGTTTTACAGTATTTAAATAATTTTATAATAAACGTAATATTATTCTATTAATAGTAATTCCCGGTTTAATATATATTTTTATTTTATTTTATTTAATAAATGCTTTTTTATTAGTCAAAGGTTTAATTTTAATAATAGTAATATTTTTAGCTGCTTTTTGCCTTTATTATTATGTTTATAATTTACAATCTATTAAGCAAAGTATTTTATTAGAAAATATTTTAAGTTTATATAATTAAATAAAACTAATTTTTATAATATAATTATATAAATTACTTTAATTATTTAAAAATTTAAAAATTTGCTATATTTATTAAAAATATTAAGAAGTTCAATATTAAAATTTGTACTTATAATGCCTATATTATGTAAAAAGGCCAATGGCAATTTTATATTTATAAAATTATTTTTTTAATATAATAAAATTAATTTCTATATTTGGTTTTAATAATAATAAATATTTTATAATATTTTATAATATTTATATTATAAAATCAAAAATTTATAATTTAATTTAATTTATATATTTTTAAAAACATTATAAATAATTTAATTTAAAATAAATTATTAAATATTTATATAATAATAATAATAGCAAATATATTACTAATAAATTATAAAAATATTTTTTTGCAATTAAAATTCTATAGAAATCTATAAAATTTTATATATTTTAAATAAATAGTTTTATAAATTATTTCAAATAAATTATTTGGCGTAAAATTATATTATTTTTTAAACTTATAAGGTTTAATAAGAAATTCGGGCCTAAAGCTATTAAATATATTATTTATTTTTATATATAAAGTATTCATTTAGTACTAAGTATATCTCCATTTAAGGCCTTTTATAAAAAAAAGCTATAATATAGTTATATTAATATTTTTAGATTTATTATTTATATTAATAATTTAAGTAAAAATATAAAATTCTATAATAAAATTCTATGCAAAATTTTAGTAAATTATAAAAAAAACATTATTTGTCGAATTTTAATGTTTAATAATCGTATTTAATATAATATAGCAATTGTTACAATTAAAAGGATTTTATGGAAGTAATTTGACCTAAATGATACTATAATAAAAAAATATAAATAATTAAATAATTTTATTAATTTATATAAAATTATTATATTAGGGTTTTATAAGTTAATTTTTATTTTGTTTAATAATTTACGGAAAATCTTTTAAGTAAAAACGATTAAATAAAACCAATACAATAAAATGAAATAATTTTTAAATTAAATTAAATTATTTATTAGTTTTATTATTGTTTTAGAAATTGTAGTAATATTAAAAACCTATACGGAAAAATTAGAATAAAAAAATAGCTTATATATAACTAAAAATCGATTAAAAAAAAGAACTTTATTATTAGTTTTATTTTTATTTATAGAATATAATACTTTTGCAAATTCCTTTAAAAAGCTTTAGTTAAACTTTGTTTTGGCAAACTATAATAAATTTTTTATTAAAAAGTCTTTTTGATTTTATAGACCTTATTTAGCTATAATTGTTTAGTAAACTATTAGCTTTAATAATTAAAATATAGGCAAATTCATTTCCTATATTTTAGTAATGCCTATTATATATTAAACGAAATTTGTTTATAAAGGCTTTAAATTTCAATTATAATATATTCTAATATAATAAACTTAAAAAACATAACTCTAAATTATATAATATTATCCAAAAAATCAATTATATAAAACCTAAAAATATTAATAAATTAAATATAAATTATAATAATATATTATAATAATATATTATAATAATATATTATAATATAATATTATAAAATAATAAACTAAAAAAATTAATTTTTATAAAATAATAATAAAATTTATAACCAAATATAAAAATAATATTAATTTTATAATATTAATTTAATATTTAAAATTATAAAAATTTAGTTTAAACTTTAATTTAAATAAAAAAAATTTAATAATAATATTAAAAAAAAAATTTTTAATATAATTTTTTTTTAATATAATTTAAATTTTTTTTATTAATAATGTTTTTTTTCTAATATTCTTTGTTTATAATAATATTAATTTAAAGTTATTTAAATTTAAAATATTAAAATAAATTATAAAATATATAAAATAAAAATATTAAAAAATAATTATTTAAAATAAATATATAAATCTCCTATAAAACTATATCAACTGAATAAAACCCCTTATTTAACAAATAAATCTTTAAAATTAAATGTAATATAATAAATAAATTATTTTTATTATAAAATTCGCTAAATTATCTGCGGCTTTAAATAATAGAAAAGCCTAAATTTCACAGAAATATTCATTAAAGTCATTAAATCTATAAACTATAAAGCTATTTTTATACTAATAATAACATATAATTAAAAAATTAAGTAAATAAATATTAAAACTACGTTTTTCTACGGCAATATTAATAAAAATATATAAATTACTTTATTTATAAATTATGGCGTTAATAGTAGTACTATAAAACTTAATAAAGTTTTATATAAGTTTAAATATTTTTAAAAATTCAATATAATATTTTAGTAAATTTCCTAGTTATACTAAATTTTCAGTTATTAAATATTAATTTTTTTATATTTATTAAAAATAAAAATATTATTATTATTTATATAAAAAAAATTTTTATTATAAAAACTTTTAAGCCAAATATTAATATTTTAAAAATAATTTTTAATATTAAGTTTTAAATATTTGACTTTAGTTTATATTATTTTTATTTAAGTATAGAAATTATTTAAAATTACCGTAATTAAAAATTATGTTTTTTTTAAAAAACCTATATTAAAAAAATATTAAAAAATAATAATATATTTAAAGCCAAAAACTTTACTATTCCAATAAACCTAAGCTTTAAGTTTTTTTTTTGGCTTTTTTAAAATATAAAATATTAGTAAGATTTTATTGTAAATATTAATTTGCAATAGAGTTTTTAATATATATTATATTTAATATATAATGGAAAGGAGTGGAAAAGGTATGCCGTCAAGTATACGGTATGCAAATACATAAATAAACTAAAATTAAAAAATTAAAAAATTAAATTAAATGCCGTTTATAAAACCTTAACTTTAATATTATATATAATATAAATTAAAGTGGAGCGGAAAAACTTTTACTCGGACTGGGGTGCACCCACTCTACTACAATAGTTTAATATTACTTTTATAATATTTATAATTTTTTGATATTCTATTAATTTATTATTTAAATATATAATAGTTATTAAAAAAGTTTTTTAATATTTATATAATATAATATATATAAATTTAATATTTTGCGGCTTTGTAAAGCTATTATTAGGCTATATTAATTTAAATTAAACTAAAACCCTATATATTAAATAATTAATTTTTAGCTATATATTTACTTTAGATTTTATGGCTATTTTTTAATTTTATAAAATTAAATATATTAACTAAAATAATACAATCAAAAAAGCTATTTGGCTTTAGTAGTTTTTTAAAAATATTAATTTATATTAAAACTTAGGATTTGGCATTACTTTAATTTATAAAATTATTGTTTTCGCCTATAATAATATATTCCACAGGTACAATAAGTACATTAAAATTCGGTATTATTTCATATAGAAATTTTTTTTAAATAAAATTATTAAATTTTAGTATATTTTAACTAAAAATTAAATAATAAATAGTTTAATTAAAGCCTTGCCAAAAAATCCCTTTTAGCAATTCCATGCTATTATAGGAATTAAATAAATTCTGCTTTTGTAAAGTTATATGTTTTATTTGAAGCTATATAATCCTATTTAAAACCATTTTTTTAAAAAAAAAAATTTAAAAATTTATTTTAGTAAAAAATAGATATTATAATTATAAAAATAAAGTAAAAAACAAGTATTATGTCTTTTGCTTTTTATTTGCTTGTTTTACAATATAAAAAGAATGACTAATATAATAATACTGGCCGTCCTTGCAAAAGCTATAATAGGAACTAGGAGCTCCAAAGTTATAAAAACTGGAAAATATATCGCCAAAATCTCATAATTTAGAGAATACGCCGCTAAAATCTTAGGTGGATAGTATTCCGCTAAGATTTTATTAATTGATCTTAGATCTTTAGACTATATAAACCGTTTATCCTAGGTACGAAATATGTTACTTAGACCGGCTAATTTAGTAGTTTATATACCCATAGAAGTTTTTAGTAAATAGGCCAACCAGTAATTTATATAAAATCTATTATTTAAAAAAATAATTTATTTCGGCTATTATATTCTAGGTTTATTTTAATTTATTTTAAGGTATAATATACCCAAATTATTTTTTATTTTATCCGAAAAATTATATAGTCGTTTACAATATTTATTATTTGGCAGTACTTAATCTTACTATCTTTTTATTTTTTATTTTTTTAATATCTTATTTTTCTTTTATATTAGCCGCTAATTTTTTTTTAAATTTGCTTTTATTCTATTAGATTTTGAATATAAAGGTTTTACTGAAAATATAGTTATTTGTTGTTTATTGGAGTTATAAAACGAATTGGATTTCTAGGAATATTAAATATATAGGAGCCACTAGCGTCTAGCTTTTGTATATAGCTTAGATACCTCCTTTATCTATATGGGAGTATTAGAAGTATAAACAAAAGGTAGCTGGAAGCCCCTGCGGGGCTCCCAATTACCCGATTATACGGAATATAAAATGGGCCATAGGCCCGTTCTATACTCCGTAATGCATTTATTACAATAATATAATAATTCAAAAAATTCAAAAAATTCCATAAAAACAATTTAATCCAAATAATCCTATAATAAAAAAACTTAAATAATTAAATTACTTTATTAATCTATATAAAATACCTAAAATTATTACATTAAAATTCTATAAATAAAATTAATAAAATAAAATTAATACAATAAAACAATTTTTTTTAATTTAATTTTTTACTAGTTTTATTATTATTTTGAAAACTATAGTAATATTAAAAACCCATGCAAAAAAACCAAAATAAAAAAATAGTTTATATATAATTACCAATAAAAATTATTCCAAAAAATTTTACCACCAATTTGATTCTTATTTTTGCTTATAAAGTATAATATTTTTACAAATATTTTTAAAAAAACCTTAGTTAAATTTCTTTTAGTAAATTATAATAAATTAAGGGTTTTTATAAATAATCCTTTATTATAGGTTTTTAATTTTTTATGAATTTAATAAAAAACAATAATAATTATTATATATTGTAATGAGGTGAATTAATCTTCATGTAACTAGATATATAATTACCCCGGTTTTATATAAACTGCGAATAATTTTATTTTTTTAATAATATAAACAAAATTATATTTGATATTTAGTTTTTTAATTAAGTTTTAAATAAAACTATTTATATACTAGATTTTATTAAAGGATTATTTCTTTTTTTAACTTTATATATAATAATGACCTATATAAAAAATAAATATATTTTATAGTTTTAAATATATAAAAAAAACCTATATTAAAAAAAAAAATATATATTTTTGGAATTTTAATTAATATTTTTTCTATATAATTTAAATAATAAATAAAACAAATAATATTTTATTTTAATTTTAAATATTTTATTAATAATAGTTTTTTATTTTTTATATTTTATTTAAATTATATAATATTAAAATATTTTAATTTTAAATTTTAAATTTTAAACTTTAATATTTATAAAGTTATTTACTTAGATTTTTATAATATAAAAAATTTAATTAAATTATTATAATAGGAAGAATTTTATTATTAGTATTTATATATTCCAAATTACAAATAAATAAATAAACTAATATTTAAAAATTAAAAAAATAAAATTTATTAAAGTATTAGAAAAATTAAAAATTTATTAAATATTAAATATATTTAAATATTTTAGAAATTATAAAACTTAATATTTAAATATTCCAAAAAAAGAAAATCAAAATATTATAAATAATTATTACTATATTAACTAAATATTAATAAAAAATTTTTAGATATTTTATAAAAAAAATTATAAATTTCCAAAATCTTTAAATTTTATAAAAAACATTAAATATTATAATTATATAATATTTAAAAAAAAATTTTAATATAATTTAATAATAATAATAATAATAATAATAAAAATATTTAAATTTATAATAACATAAAAGCTATAAAATCTATTAATTCAAAAAATATTTATATTAAATAATCAAAAAGTTAATCCATTAAATTTTTTAATTAATTAATTAATTAATTTTTAAAAAAAAATTTAATTAAAAAAAATTATATTAAATAATCTAAAAAAATTAAAAAACAATAAAAAACAATAATTTAAAAAAATTAAAATAATAAAATAATAAAAATAATAATAATAATAATAATAAAATAATAGCTTAAGCTTTTTTTCTAATTTTTCTAATTTTAAAAAATTAAATAATTTATCAAAATAATATTAATATTATTAAATATTTAAAATTTATAAATAAAACTTTATAAAATTATTAAAAAACTTTTTAGTTTTTTTAATTTTTTAATTATATATATAAACTTTAAAATTATAATATTTAAAGAATTCTACAAAAAGAATTATAATTAAATTAAATATATCCAAAAAAAATTAAATATAATTATAAACTATATTTTTTTTAAAAAAAAATCCTAATAATTTCCATAATTTCTTGGAAATTATCCAGAAAATAAAATAAATAAAATATTATATTTTTTAGAAAATAAAAATAAAAATAAAAATATATTATTTAAATATTTAATAATTAAATTATAATATTGTAAAAAAATATAAAAAATATATTAAATAATTTATATAATACTATTAAAGAAACTTGAAATAAAACTCAAAATAATATAATTAATTTTTTTATATAATTTTTTTTTTTAAAATTAAATAAATAATAGCCTAAAAATTCCAAAAAATTCCATAAATTATTAATATTCAATAAATTTTATTTAAAATAAAAATATTATAAAATAAAAATAAACTATAGTAAAGTTAAATATTGTTTTTTATTTAAGTATTTATAATATTTTAATTAATATATAAATAAAAGTATAAAACCGCAAAATTATTATAGATTTTAAAACAAATATTATAATTTCCAAAAATATATTAATCTTAAATTAATTTATAAAAAAAATCCAAAGGTATTTATATTTATATAAAGCTGCTTAATTTAATTAATAAAAATAATATTCTAATATAATTTAAAATCCTAATAAAACTTCAAAAAAAAATATTTTTATAATTATAATAAATAAAATGCTTAAAATCACCAAAAAATTATTAAAAAAAACAAATTTAATTTAAATATATAATATTAAAAAAAAATAAAAAAATCATAATAAATAAAGCTTTATTTTATAAAAAATCAAATTTAAAAATAAATAAATTTAAAAATAAATATAAAAATAAAAAATATTATATATAATAAAAAACTTTAATAATAATAAAAATATTTTTTAAAAAAATTCTATTAATTTTAATTTAAAACTAATAACAATTAATAAAATCAATTAAAAAAAATCAATAATTTCAAATATTTTTTATAAAATAATATAAAATTTAATAAAATCATTAATAAAAAAAAAAAAAAAAAAATATAAAAAAAATAAAAAAAAAAAAAAAAAAAAAAATATATATAAAATTAAAATTAAAAATATAAATAATAAGTATAAATAAATAAATAAATAAATTTTTTTTTAATTATTAATTTTAATTGCCTAAAATTTAAATTTAATATAATTAATTATTAAATAAAAAAATTTAATATAATTAAAAAAATAAAAATTTTTTTTTAATAAAAAATTCAATAAATATATAAATATAATTAATTTAAATATTAAAAATAATAAATAATATAATTTTATATAAAATAAGCTAATAAAAATCTAAATTAAAATCTATTTAAAAAAAAAATAATAAAAATTAATTGTTTTTTTTAATTTTATACAATAAAAATTAATTTTATTAGAATTTATAAAAAATATTCAAATTGCTATTTTCTTAATCCAAATTTTTTAATTATTATTCTTAGAAATAATAAAAAAATATATACTAATACAAAAACTGAAATTAATATTATTTTAATATAATTTATAATTATTTATTTTTTAAATATATATATAATAATATTTATAAAAAAACATTCAAATTTTATAAAATATATAAATAATATTTTTTAATAATTAAAAACGTTATTATTTAAACTAAATTTTATATTATAAATACTAATAATAATTTAAATAAAAAACTTTTAATATTTAATAAATAAAACAAATAAATTAATATTTAAAATTATTTATTATTTTAAAATTAATAAAATTATATGATTTCAAATAAATAAAATTAATTTTATTTATTAAAAAAAATATATATAAAAAAATTGAATTTATAATATTTTTAAATAATAACTATAATTATAACTCCGAAAATTCGAAAAACTAAAACAGGCATTATATATGATATAATTGCTTAATATTAATTTAAGCTTATAAATAAAATTTTATATTTTAATTATTTTAATTACTTTAAATACTATTTTGTTTTTATTATAGAAATTTATTTATTTATTTATTAAAATAAAATTTATATATAATATAAATACTTTTGTTAATATTTTTTTATATAATAAAATAAAAATAAAATAAAATAAAATAGTTGAATAAAAGATTTGGAAATAAATTACGTTTTTTTAAAAAAAAAAAATATTTGCATTTATAGTAAAATACTTAAAATTTACAAACTTTAATATAAACAAATAAATTTAAATATAAAATTATTTAAAAATTTAAAAATTTAAAAATTTAAAAATTTAAAAAAAAGCCTTGGTTTTATATATTATATTATAGGTTTTATTTATTTTAAATTATAAATTATTTTATTATTATTTAATAATATAAAAAAAATTATAGTATTATTTTTAAATTTTTTATAATAATAGTAGAATTAATAAAAATATAAATGTTATTTTTTTTATAAAAAAAAACAAAAAATAAATATAAAATTTTTAAAAATAAAAATAAAATTTTATATAAAATAATTAATAAAAAAATATATTTAATTAATAAAATTTTTAAAAATAAAAATAAATCCAAAATAAATTAAAATAATATAAAAAATATATTTTTCTATAATTTTCAAGAATTCCAAAAAGGTTTTAATTTATATTTAAATATATAAGTATTTTTAAAATAAAGGATAGTTTTACCTCCAATAAACAAAAAATCTTTTTTAAAGTATTATTAATATTAAAAAAAACCTAGTATTTAACTAAATAAAATATAGTATTATTTATAAAAATATAGTATTATTTATAAAAATATAGTATTATTTATAAAAATATAGTATTATTTATAAAAATATAGTATTA